>JAQIYK010000209.1:0-17594 GCA_034700465.1 Rotylenchus robustus
TTGAAAATTTCTCCAAATTGGATTAAACTCACGAGGCAGGGGCCAATTTTTGATTTGTTTCTAAAAATAATTACGGAATGCACGGCATCTCACTAATTTCTTAAAAATTTAACCCGATTTTTCGACAATTTTCTTTATTTTTTTGAAGTTTGTTTGGAAAATTATTTCTCTCTTTTCTGTAAAATTAGAAAAAATACGGATTTTTTGCATTTTCAAAATTTGTTTATCGTTGAGTATTTTAATTAATTAATAGTTGTTAAATATTCAAATTTGTTAAATTAATTTTATAAAGACCCGTCCGAATGGCTCAAACTGGGCTACAATCCTGCGCTGGATTATTCCAGTGCCCAGAGAAGTGTGCTGTTCATGGCCGTTGCTGTCGGCTCCTTGTTGGCTGTTTTTCCCCTCACAATTTTGCTCAACAAATTTGGATCACGGCAAGCAAAACAAAAAAACCAAAACAAAAAATTTAAAAATTTAAGGTTAATTTTTGGATGTTTGGGTTATATTAGCGCGTTGGCCACATTATTGGTATTTTATTCTATTTTAGTAAATTTTAATTATTATTTTTTGTTTAGGTGCCTCTGTCAGCAAATTTGGGCTTCCCAATGATGTTGATCATGCGTTTAGTGCAAGGTCACTTTTTAATTTTTATTTTGAAAATTAATTTCCCTTTTTTCTTTTTCTTTTGCCCTATAGGTGCCGCTTTCTCGGCATGTCTTCCGGTGATGGGCTCAATCACCTCGCATTGGTCAACCCTAAAGCAAAATGGAATTTTCATTGCCATTTTGTCCAGCTTTCTTCAGGCTACAAACTTTAAAACTAAAAATTAAAAAATCATTTTTCAATTTTCAGATTGCCCCAATTTTCACTATGCCCGTTTCTGGCGAACTTTGCACTTCGTCGTTGGGTTGGCCTTCCGTTTATTATTTGCACGGATTTGTCGCACTGATTTTGTTCACAATTTTTATGCTGGCAAATTTAATTTAGAAATTTACCAATTTTAATTTTTGTCTTTTACAGTATCATCGAAATTCACCGCAAAAACATCCGATGATGAGTTCACCGGAGATTGTGAAAGTATAATTTATTCATTTATTTATGGGTTTGTGACAAGGAAAGATTTTAGTTTTTTGCATAAATACCTTGACAAATCTCCAAAAATCTGCATATATTCACTAAAATCTTCACATCTAAATTTAATTTTCACTTCTTAGGTTCGCTTGGATTTGTTCATAAAAACGATACATTCCAAAAATACAATTAATGTTTAAAGGTGATGTTCAACAAGGGCGGTTCAATTTACAGTGGTCCAACTCCAACATCGGCGGCGGATAATCAACCAAAAAAGAAAAAGTCGAGAAAAGTGCCTTATAAGGCGATGTACAAAGACAAAGCCATCTGGGCAATTTTGGTGAATTATTTTCAAATTTTCAATTTATTTATATATTTGTATTTTTAACAGGTTGCTTCGTTTGGAAATTTCATGGGCACCCAACTTTCTCTACAATTCATGCCCACTTATCTGAATAAAGTTCAAAATAAATAATAAATAAAATTAAAAATTATAAAAATATGTTAAAACAATATTAATTCATTATTAATTCAAATAAATTATAAAAATTTAAATTGAATTAAATAAAAATTATTCCCCCACAGGTGTTGCACATGCCCATTGAACAGACTGGATTTGCATCGGCCATTTCGCCGGCCATTATGTTCTTCATAAAACTTGTTGCCGGACAAAGCTCCGATCGTATCAAGTAATAATTTAAATTTTGGATATTATCTTTTTTGTTGATTTTTAATAAGAATTCTTTGTAAAAAGGCAATAAATTCAAAAATCTTATTTCTGCAATGTTCTTTGGATATTTTGCATTTTTCAAATTTAAATTTTAGCAACAAGTATTTTATTGCCAAGATTTGTCAACGACAAACTGAAGTTGCGCATCTACAACACACTTTCGTTGGGCATGATGGGCATTCTGTGCCTTGTGTTGGCACTTCTCAACCCGCGAACAAATCCATCCCTTTGTTTGGTCTCTTTTTTAAATAAATTTATTGGCGATTAATTATTTTTTAGGTAAGCGGTAAGTTTAAGTCGTTAGGTTTTAGTTGAGTTTTTTATATTTTATTATTATTTTTTGTTATTTTTTAATTGTCATTTACAGGTTGTTTTGATCGCTTCGACTTGCATACTCGGCTTCAACGCCGGCGGTTTTTTCAAGTCTTCACAAATGGTTATATCTTATATATTTTGGAATTTATTTTAAATTTATATTTAATTATTAAGAATATTTTCAAATATTTTTATTTTAACTTTAAAAAGGTCTCCCGCCAACATTCGCACTTTACGCTGGCCAATATTTCATTTCTGAACTGTGTTTGCATGCTCGTCGTCCCCTTGCTCAACGAATTAATCGCACCAGAAAATGAGCCGGGTAAAATCACAAATAAATTTTCATTTTGTTTAAACTTTTATTTACAGTAAAAATTGAATTTATTTTATTATTATTTTTCAGAAAATTGGTCCATCGTTTTGTGCATTCACGGCCTTATTTTGCTGGCCACCAATGCCTTTTTCTGCGTGTTTGCCTCCGCAAAACCTGCCCGATGGACGATGGACAAGTCGAAACCGAAACAAAATGGCAAAAAGCTTCGCAAAGGTTTGAATTTAAAAAGATTTAAGTTAATTTTTAATTAAAATTTAAATTATTAGGTGCTCGGGTTGCTCCACTGAAGGGTACACCAAAAGGAGCAGCACAGGTAGTGACCATGGAGCCGGACGAAGCGAAGGTGTATTAGGATTTTAGGATGGAAAGCAAATTTTTGAATTTTTTAATCAATTTTAAATCTTCTCTATATTATTCGTAACTTATTTTGACCTATTTTGATATATCCTTTTGTTTTTGATTAAATTTAAAAAATTTTATTAGTTGGAAAAAAATTCAAAATATTTTTGCTAAATGAATAATTTGCAAATTTTTAAAAATTGAATACGACTTTTTAAAATTAAATAATTTACTTAAAAATTATTTAAAAATGATCAAAAAAGATCGAAGAGCATACATTTCCATTGTCCAAGCAGTAGTCAAAGTACTAAACGGATCGATCGGACAGATTTGTTCGGATCGATCCGATCCGCAAGTTCCCTCCTTCCTTCCCCCGCTGGATATCCGATTCCAGGCCAGCTTCGTCCTTCGGCTTTTCCTATGCTTTTTCCTTCCGCTTCATCCCACACATTTTCTTGGCCACATTCTTCCGTGGGCCCATCTGGAAACTGCCTTATCTTTCTGTTTCGTCTTTTTCTCTGGCGATCTCTCTTGCTCTCTTCTTAACATATTCTCCAGAAAATATCTCCGTCCAATATTGCGGTGGTTAGAGAAAAAAAAGAATATGAGAATTGAAGAGAGAAGGGGGAAAAGTGAAAGTCGGTCCAATATCAATCACATCACAAACCTGTCTTACCTTGTCTTTTTTTCTTCCTTTTTTTTCTTGTCTTCTTTAGCCACACCAGGCCAAATTGTTAGATGTAATCGTTTCCTCCCTTTGCTTTGAATAAAGCGAAAAAAGTTCAAAGATCTTTTTTTTCTCAAAATTAAAAAAATAATTAAAACATTATTATAGCTCAATTTCCTTTCAAAAAATATCAAAATTAGACCATATGGGGATAGATTATTAATACCCATTATGCTGGTGGAGGTGGTGTGTAAAATGGAGATAGGGGTTTCTCTGCTCATTTAAAGTATTTCCATATTTTTTATTTTAGACTACCAAATTAAATTTGTTTTCTTCTGAAAAAAGGTGATCAAAATAGTACATAATTTTTGAAGGAATTCCGATGTTTATTTTATTTTGAATTAATAATTTTGCCAGCTTTTTTGTGATAGGTATCATTAATTCTTTTCTTCTTCATTATAGTTAAGTACCTATATATTTAAACACTTAAAACTTCAAAGAAAAGGCGTCTGCTGTTGTTGTTATTGTTCGGTTGGCCAACTGACAGCTTAAAGATAGCCAGGCTTTACGGATCGAGAGCGAGAGATAAAGCTGGAAAGAGATAAAGCTGATGAGAGAGAGAGAAACGAGAGAAACGAGAGAGATAAAGCTGGAAAGGGATAAAGCTGATGAGAGAAAGAGAAACGAGAGAAAGAGAGAGATAAAGCTGGAAAGGGATAAAGCTGATGAGAGAGAGAGAAACGAAAGAAAGAGAGAGATAAAGCTGGAAAGGGATAAAGCTGATGAGAGAGAGAGAGAGAGAAACGAGAGAAAGAGAGAGATAAGGCTGGAAAGGGATAAAGCTGATGAGAGAGAGAAACGAGAGAAAGAGAGAGATAAAGCTGGAAAGGGATAAAGCTAATGAGAGAGAGAAATGAGAGAAAGAGAGAGAAAAAGCTCGTGAGAGAGAAGCTAACGAAATAGAGAGAGAGAGAGATAAAGCCCAAGGTGTAAATAATAAAAGCACAGCGATCAATCTTTTGGCCGGTCGGTTGACTTGTCCAGGAATCGCGGATTTCTGCCATCTCATCTCCACAACAATTCCCCACCCAATTCAGTTTCAGTCCAAACTTCCGCCCCCACTTTTTGTGTGAAACATTTGTTCGGTTAAAAATTAAAAAAACAGTGTTTAAATTGTCACATTTTGAAATACCAAATTAAAAACCATTCGGCTTATTAAAGAAATACAAAATATTTTTTAATTTAAATTTATTTTCAGATTAAATATAAATTTGGCCTATTATACATTAGCTGTCAATAGACTAAAATGGTACGCAATTTTTTATATTTTATAAAAAGATTGCCTGTGCACTTTAGGTGACATTTTTGTCCAAAAATGTTTCTTAACAGAAAAACGTGAAAATTTAACGTTTTTTAAATTGCACATTTCAAATTAGTGTTAATAACTTATTTCACGTGTGAAGAAAAAATGTTGTAAACCGGATTTTAAAAATCAGCCCGAAAAATCAACCGACGAACCGATTCCGAATTCCGAACTTTACTTTTTCTTCTTATAAAATTTGGTTCCGTTTCAGAAAATTTTTAGACCAAACCGAACCCAAGTATCTGAAAATTTTTCTGCAAATCTAAAATCTAGTCCTTATCTTTGTCCATATAATAGAATCTAAACTGCACAAAGGTCCATTAAAATTATATTCCATTAGAAATTAATTAATATTTTTGGTTGCAGGCCTCCGGAGTGAAGGTTGACGCTGCGTGCAAGTCCGCCTACGACGAGATGCACAACAAGCACCTGTCCTCCTACCTGATCTTCCGCATCTCCGACGACGACACCACCATCATTGTGGAGAAGAAGGGCGAGAAGAATGCGCCCTATTCCGAATTTGTCGAAGTGGGCAAATAAAACAAAAATGTTTTTTGACATTTTCAAAAATACCTTTTGATAGCTGCCCTGTGGTGGTTATATTTCAAAAGCTATATTATTATTGGATGGGAGGAGGAATGGGAGAAGGGATGGGCGGCTATTTTTCAGTATTTTTTTAATCAGAATTTGTCATTTTCAGCAATTTTTTAAATTTTTATGTAAAAAACTAAAAATAAACATTTCTTTGATTATGCGAAAATTTACGAAACTTGTTCAACGGTGGAGGAATTGAACATTCAATTTGATAGAAATAAACCAGAGAATTAGTGTTTACTTTCTAACAATTATACCTATGTATGTGCAGGAGATGAAGAAGTTGGTGGGGGACGGCAAGCAGTGCAGATACGCCGCCGTTGATGTGCATGTGGAGATACAGCGACAAGGCACTGAAGGCTCGTCCAACCTGTCCAAAGTGGTCTTTGTCCAATAGTGCGTTTTACCGAGAGTAATTTTATTTGAGCGAATTCGAAAAAATTACTAAAATTTATTTCAAATGACATGTTTAACTGTTATAAATTTTTGCGCAACGAATTTAGGTAAATGGATATTTTCTTCATTTTTTTTGTTGTGCTAAAATTAAAAAAAACACAATCTATTTCTAACCGACCGAGATTAAACTAGGCCTTTTTGAAGTCCTTGAATATTGAGTGCGTGATTTATCTATATTGATTTTTTCTATATTGATTGATATTGATCGATTATACCTATGTAATATATACCATATATACTCATTTTTCAATCAAATAAAAAATATTAAAAAAAACAATAGGCAGATAGCTTTTTATCGCAGTAATATTTTATTTTATTTTCAGTTGTCCGGATGAGGCACCAGTCAGACGTCGCATGTTGTACGCCTCGTCGGTGCGTGCCTTGAAAGCAACACTTGGTCTGGAGAGCTTGCTGCAAATCCAGGCCGCCGAACTATCCGACATTGACGAAAAAGTGGTCAAGCATGAGGTCAATTTTTATACGCAATTTTTTATATATTTTTAAAACATTTTTTCAAAGTCTATATGTTTTTAAGAAGCCTGAAATTTTCGATATTTTTTTAAATTTCTGTGTATTTTTAAGTTAGATTAATATAGGTAGTTAGTTGTTTTTGTTGGTTTTTTTAAATTTCAATTAACCGGCATAATAATTGGCATACTCTCCTAAATAATATTTTAAGTTTTTTTTTATAAATTATTTTGAATTTTAAGGTAATGGGCCGTCAGCGGGTCTGAAAGAAGCAGCCAGCCTGATCCATCTGAAACAGCATTAATAAGTGTTCCTTATAATACCCATCCGTTTCTCAATCATTTTGAACGCTGAAAGGCATTACTATGGCCAATATTAAATAATAATAAATATCGCATTGAAAATTGAACCACATCGAACAATGTTTTGCAAATATTTAATTTTATATATCTTTTTAAAGTATATACCATTTCCTCTATATTAACCCCCCTCTAAATGTGCCCCTTCTGATTGAAAAATTCGAGTGTACGTTTTTTTAATTCTCGCGGATATTTTTACTAATATTAGGTGAAAAATTAGGCAAATTTTTAAAATTGAGTCATTTTTGACCAAAAATTGGCGTTTTTTGATGAAAAATTTCAAAAATTTGGTAAGGTTTTTATGAAAATTTTCGAAATTGTTCACATTGAAAAATTAAGCCTCCTCTAAAAACCCCCTCTGGGAATATTGAAAATTTAACTCAAGGGCTAAATTATAGGAAATACGGTATCTTTGATTAATAAATTATCTTTGATTAATATAATACGGTATCTTTGACAAAATTAATAAACAAATGTGTTAATTAATGGTACTGTTCTATTAACGGGGGGGGGCAAAAATTTTGACATTTTTTCTTTCTCCAAACCAAAAGCTGAATTTTTGCCTTCCCCTGTTAATAGACTGCTGCCCCCTCCGTTAATAGATTAGTATCTAATTAATTGATAAAATAATAATATATTATGATAATAAAATAATATGTGTATTCCTATATTTTGATAGTACAGTATGCTAATTTTAGATTAGGTATTGATCCGATCATGATTCCATTATTGTGTTTCATGATTTTTGATGATAATATATATGGTCGATATTTGTCGATGACAACTAAAAATCGTCTCAAAAATTCCGATTTTACCAAATTATTTTTTGCAATACTCCAAAAAATATTTATTTTAAATTTTAATTAAAAATGCATTAAAAGATGAAAGATGACATCATTTGAATAATTACACGGCAAAAAAGAGAATAAAACAATAAAATCAAATTTTTTAATAGAATTATGTTTTACTTTAAATAATTTTGATGTATTATCTATTCTTTTTTTTCTTCGGTTTTTGTCTTCTTTTTGTTCAAATAATTTTGTAACAATAACAAATAACAACGTATTTTGCTTTCAGTGAATTAATCATTTATTCCACTCCAATAATGTTTTTCCAATATTTGACTTTCAAATCTTCAATTCATCCCTTTGAATTTTGGTATCGAATAACAGAGGGGCCAAAGTTAATATTATTTGGAGTGTTTTATTAACACTTTATTTATTTAAACAGGCGAAAGTACTTCAACAAAAGGGTGTATTCTTGAGCAAACATAAATTCGAACGCAATTCACACAATTCAACAACGTATTTTAAAAATTATTTTTAAATTTTTTATTTTTTCCAATTTATATTTGTAAAAAATCCCTTAAAAATTTTGTATATTAATTTTGTCTATTTGTTTTTTGTCCATGACGCGACGATTGTAGACTCGACATTTGCAGGCGAATAGCAATTCATTCCGTTCGGACGGAATGAAATTTGAAAGAATGATCTTTTTACTAAAAAATAAGCCTAAAAATAATTTACATTTTTCAAGAAAAAGTCGGTCCATTTTGGCCAATCCTGAAAGTAATTATGGCAAAAAATCATTTTTGTTAAAATTTCAACAAATTCACAAAAAAATTCATAACTTATTTCGAAATTGGCCAAAATAAATCAATTTTTTGGAAAATGTAGCAAATTGTTAGCCTTATTTTTTGTTAATTCAATTTTTTTCAACCTCATTTAGAACGAAGTTATCTCTATTTTCCACCATCGTCTGCAAATGTAGCAGAGACTGATACCTATTTATATGAAGAAAATTTTTTTTAAAATTTTTAGGAAAACCTGTCCAAGATTAATTTTATGTTAAATTCAAAAATTGAGAATATATTGACTTCATTATATTATTATACTTATTATTATTATTATATTATTTTGGTCTATTTGTACTTTGCTCGCCTCGCTTTTCGCTTATTATCATTATCACTCGCCACTTTTCTTTATTATTTTTGTTTCTTTCTTCCGTAATGTTTTTGCAATACGATTGTCAACGACCAAATACTATAACAGAACCAATTGAAAAACCATAGACAATTTTGGTTTTTAAGATGCCCGACAAAGTGTTCCAAAATGTTCCTCCAAAAATTAGAGTGTTGGACGAGCAAAATGAACGAATTGGAAGTTGCAACAGCAGCGCAAGAAGTTCAATACGTTCAACGACACTTTCTGATTATAATAATAAAAATGATGGAAAAAATGAATCCAAAAAATATGAACATTCAATTATTGCATTGGAGAAAAAAGACAAAAAATTGGACGGAAAAAGGTCGTTGGATTGTTCATCCACAGAAACAGATGGAGGAAATGAATCAATCGGAAGGCAAAAGTAAGAAACAAATTAGAATCTTTGTATCCTATGATCAAAAAATATTAAAAAATTAAAATAACTAAGGAGGTCGTTTTTAAAGCATAGTTGCATTTTATAATGGCATAACATTTTTTGACCCAAAAATTTCTGGTAAAAAATAAAAACATTGGTTTTCTTTCTTTATTTTGTGTGAAAAACGTTGTTACTTTTTGACCTGAAATTTTAGGGCAAAAAAATAATTTTTGGGCGAAAAAATGGGAATGTTTTTCTTTCTAATCATCGAATATATTAGTCAGTTGAAATAAAAAAATAATGAAAAAATATAACTTTGCTGAAATATCATTTCCTATATTATTTGCTTTCTATTTTCACAATTTTAAAAAATAATAATCAATACAAAAATTAAAAATCCTTGCTTAAATCACAATTTTTTATTAATTTAATTTAAATTTTTTCACATAACTTTATTTTTCGTAATTATTAGAAGAGTTAAAAAACCTTCGATGAGTGCTCCTCCTTCCTTTCCTAAACATTCTTCTTCGAGTCCATCTCCAATGTACGATTTTATTATTTTTCCGATTATTTCACATAATTTTTGAAGTTAATTTTAGGCATTCTCCCACTACGAAGGCAAAACTTTTCTCTGAACTGTATGTCCCGATAATTATCAATTTATTTATTTATTTATTTATTATTATTATTATTACCCAATAAAGGATTGTCCGCATCCCGGCTCGTCAACTGAAGCGAATTGCAAAAACACAGGGCATTGGATCACTACAACGCGAAACCCAACATTTTGTAGGTATGGATAATTGGTATTGGTACTAGTCTATTAACGGGGGGAGGAGGCAAAAATGTTGACTTAATGTTAACTTTTTTGCTCTAAAACGCGTTTTTTAGTTTTAAACTCCAAAAAAGCAAAAAAAGTCAAAATTTTTGCCCCCTGGTAATAGACTGGATATTTTTTTTGATATTTTTTTGTTGTAAATATATTTTAGGTGTCACTTCGGTGAACGGTCTTTTGCGCATCTACCGTAGTCGCGGCTTCTTCCGCCTATGTTGGGTTACTGTAACTGCAACTTCATTGTTTTTTCTGCTCTGGCAAATCACCACACTGATACAACTCTATTTCTCAAAACCCACCATATCCCAAGTAAATATTTTTCGTTAAATATCTTTTATATATTTTTTATTTTTAGGTCTCATTTTTGCTCCCGGAGAATGGACTTCATTTTCCGGCAATAACACTTTGCAGCCATAATCCGATCCGAAAACAATATGTCGAAAGTAATAAATAAAAAAGACTATTTTTGAAAATTAAAATAATTTAAGGCCTTAATAAAACAATGCATATTTCGCAACGATTGCTTGGCTACATAATGTTGTCTTTTATGGATGTACAGTATTTGCTTACTGTAAAAAAGTCAGAAGAGTTGGAAATCGCGGATCAGGTCAAAAAACGGGGAAAAATATTTAAAAAAACGAAAATGAATTAACAAACAAATTCACCCTTTAAAAAATACAATTACCATTAAAATTAACATCGATGTTGGCATGTTGTTATGTTTGTTAACAAATTGTGCTTATGTTCTTTGTTAAGTTTGTATTATGTTTATGTTGCATTATGTTTCTTTAACACAGTAACATTTTGTTAATTTTTTTGAAACTTGTTTGAATTAACTATTTAACTATTTTTGTTTGATTTTGTAATTGGTTAACACAAAAATGAATACTAACAGGGGTGTGCGATTGAAAATCCGGCAAACTGATATAATTTCAACAACTTGTAAATGTGCTCAACCTTTTTTCATTTTCTGCCATGACAAAAACAATAAACAAAAAAATTTAAATAATTAAAGAAGAAAATTTCAAAAATTAAATAATATTTGAGGAATGGAAAGAACTGACTGGGGTCCATTCAAAATTCAATGTGAATGGCTTCTTTTGGAATGCATCCACAACATGTGAACAAATGTTCAAAATGTGCACCTTCGGTGGGAAGGAGTTCGACTGTTGCAACTACACCAAGGGAATCCTCACAGACATTGGTCAGGGACTAAATTTTGAATTTTTGGAAAATTAAAAAATATATAATAATAAATAATTATTTAGGCAAATGTTACCAGTTGGATTTGTCTGACACGGACAACCCGTGGCTGCGTCGACAAGTACAGGCTGGGATGAGCAATGGGTAGTTTAAAAAAATTAACAATTATGACATTGTTATGCTTAAACATTTTCAATAAGTTAAGCAATTTATTATATTTTTGAAAATAAAAAATGCAAAATATTTTGAATTTTCAGCTTGCAACTTATTGTGGATGCCCATATTGAGCAACAAATTGGTTCAATGGGTATTTTTTATTTTATTTTATTATTATTGTTATTATTTTTTGACTTTTATATCTTGGCATAATGCATCCCGTCGCGGACAACTTTGAGACTGGCTTTCGTTACTATGTACACGAGCAACACTCAATGCCTTACTTGTCTACGGAGGGAATCAGTGCATCGCCCGGTTCAAAAGTGTACTCGGCGGTCAGCCCGACCAATGTAAATTTATTTTATTAAAAATGTAAAATCTCTGAAAACATAATTATAAAAAATGTAAAATCTCTAAAAACATAATTATATAAATAAAAAATAAAAAACAATTTGAAAATTACCTTATACAATATCAAATTCTCCTAAAGTTAAAATATACCTAGTTGCTAAAATTCAAAAATGACAAAATACTAGTGGTAAGTTTTAAAATCCACCATTTAAATAACCATTTTTAAATAATTTTTAGACTTTAAATATAACGACTTTAAAATAGTTACAAATATCGAATCTACACATTTTTTCTCAGCTCTATTTTTTACAACGAATTTGTTGAATTTTACAGTACATTTTGTTGCCACAACGAATGTGGGGCAATTGTTCCGACCATTGGCCAGATGAACTTCAGGACCTTTTGCGTGATGGCGCTGTTGAAGAAAAGTTTAATAATTTTATGAAAATGTAAATACAATATTTGTGATGTTTATTTTTGAGGTATTCTTCGGTAAAGTGCAAAATGCTTTGTCACGCCAAATATTTCCACGAACTTTGTGGGTGCAGTCCGTTCATCTACAACATTGAAGAATGTGGGAATATTTTCAAAAAAGCATTAAAAATATTATTCATAATATATTTTCTCGTAGTATACTTATGCATTTAATTATCATATATTTTTTAACAAATAAATATTTATTTTATGTTTTAAGATTACCAAGTTTGCACCCCATATGAGACATACAAATGCCTGAACAGTACTGTTCTGAATGGATCAACTTGGGACAGCGAAGATGGAGGTAGGTAGTTTTTGGAGATACAAACATAAATTTTCGAAATCCCAGTAAAATGGTACAAATAGGGATTGAACAACGGTGGATTTTCTGAGTCTTGCGGGATTTTTTCTGAAATTTTATTTCCAATTTTTATTCAAAATGTTTTGTATATTGAGGATTTTAAATATAAGATGCTAACTCTTTAAAATGAAATTTTCTAAAATTTTAGACACTTTTCATCAGTTTGGTCCGAGTTGCCCCTTCTGCAAAATTGAGTGCCAACGATGGGTGTACCACACCTACAACTCATATGCCCAAGGTTTCTCGCACAACTCATTGCGATTTTTTCGCAGAAGAAACCAAGTTTGGTCACCAGGGCATGTTCAGTGAGTGAATTAAAAATTCAAAAAATAAATAAATAAATATTCAGAACAAATTTTGTGTCAATTAACATTTTCTATCGGGATATGGTGTACACGGAATACAAACAGGTGCAGAGCATAACCATGGCTGAAATTCTAAGTAATTATTTTGTTGTGAAATAATATTGAAAATTAAAACGTTATAAGTTCATAAAATACAATTTATTATTTTTAAATATTTTTTTATATTTATTTTTGTAATTATTTAGGTGATATTGGAGGAAATATGGGCCTATTTTTGGGCATGTCGGTTGTCTCACTGATCGAATTTTTCACATTCCTTAGCAAAATAACTTGGCTGTTCATCTCAAAAAAGCGACGACAACACATGGTTGGAGAAATTTGAAACAAAAAACAAAATGGGAAAAATAATGATTAAATTTTATATCTTATAAAATCAAGATTTTGTCCATAATAAGTAGGGCTGCGATAGTTAGGAAAATTCCTATTTTTTAGAGACTCGCCATGGCTTGATTGGTTAAAAATGAGAATTTAAGGCCTAAAATGCGATTCCAGAGGCGAAAAATGCGATTTTAGGCTAAAAATGCAGTTTTTAGGGCATTTATTTTAGCATAGTTTGGCATTTTTAAGGCATATTTTTGTGCATATTTTCGGGTTTTTTGGCATATTATTTAGGCACCATACTTTTATTTGCCTAACTATCGCAGCCCAAATAATAAGGGGCAATTTTTTGTATATTAAACTTTTAACTTTTTTGACAATTTGTTACTTTGTTTATTTTTTATTTTGCAGATTTTTTTTCAAATAATTCCAAAAATTACAATTCAAACCGCATTAGACATCCAAAACGAGTCATTTTTAGTAATTTTTGTTGCTTTGAAATTTATTTAGCTGGCTAAAAAGCGTTGTGATGAGGAGCGAGAACGACAGTTGCAGGCAACGCTGGAAATGGCCAAACAACGGCGCAAAGTGTACCGGGAAGATGATGGTACAGTTGGCAGCAACTTTTTGAGACGAATTTCGCGGAGTATTCGACGACGAAAAGTCGCGCAATTTGAATGTATAAAAAAAGAAAAATTAAGTTAATAGAAAAAATATTTTTAAATTTTACATTTTTTGACACGATTCAAATATACAGTAAATATATCTAACAAATTAAGCACCATCTGAATCCGGGAAGTCTTCAATTTGTGGTACAAACACATTGAATATCCGTTAAATTTCAATTATTATATCTGAAAAATTAAATTCAGCGACAGATGTGCTGGCCGAGAATGGAATTAGCAAGAAACCAACCTTGGATGCTGATCTTGCATTTTCGAAGATTCTGACTTTGGATTTGGATGACAGCCGATTAAGGAAAAGACATGTCAGGTCAAAGTCCGTGTTTGCCTCACTTTTCAGTGGGAAAAATTCGACGGTAAAATAACTCATTTTTAAACCATTTATCACAAATTATATATTTATAGAAATTTATAAAATAATTTTTCAAAAACATTATTTAAATGTGTTTTTATGATTTTAAGATTTGTCCAACTTTTCAGTTAAAAAAATATTTTAGTTTATCAAATCAATTCCATTTAAAAAGATTAACAAAGAATGTGGTTGGAAAATTTTGCTGAAAATTAAAAAATATTATTTAATTTAAGCCATCCGAAAAGATGTCCGGTGCAAGTGCAAAATCGAAGGAAGACAGTCGAAGACATGACTTGGTGGAGTCAATCATTGAGAGTCGACTGCACGGAGATGCGGGACGCGCGGCAAGACGGAGTTGTACTTCTTCGTCTTCGTCAGGGGAAGGGGAAGAGGAGGAGAAGGAACAGCGGCAGAACAGCGGAAGGGAGGAAGAAGAAGCTGCGGATCGGATGCCCGCAATGGTCGGGAAAAATGGTGGAAAGAACAAATTGGTGAGAACAATTTAATCAATAAAAAAGGGGAAATTTACCCAAAAACTATTTTTGGAAATTTTCCCAAAAAGATTAGTTAAAATGCCCTCCCCGTCTGAAATCTCTCTCTCTCTCTCTTGAGGGTAATTTAATAACTAGTAAGTAAAAAGGGATGAAGCTGCCCGATTTTTTTAATAAAAAATCCAAAAATTCAATCAATCATTTTTTCCAATTTGTTTAATAATTAATTATAAACATTAAATTAAATAATTATCAAAAATTTTGAGGTTGAGTTAAAAATTGACATGGAATCCAACACGGTGAAACTTGTGGGTCCAGGTTCCCAGCGTACCCGTCACTATTCCACAACTTTGTGTTCAACGCCAAAAAAGTCGACGATGGCGCAAAAAATGAATCAGCGAAACATTGTGAACAGAAGTGTGAGCACAAACGAGGCATCATACTACGGCAGAATTGGGCTAAAAAACGAAAAATGGGGCGATAAAAAGGTAAAATTAATAAATTTAAAGTGATACATAAAACAGTGAAATTATTATTTTTTATTTGGACAAAAATATTTGTATTTATTCATAATGGCCACCCAAAAAAGCAATTTTTATTATTTATTTATTCGGACAAAAAATATTTTTAATCTTCCAAATTGACACACTCGAAGTTCTAAAACTGTTAATAAGAAATTGTAAAAAATTTATCTCTTTTTTATCTAAAAATTTCCAATTTTTTAGAATGTTCAAAGAAGTGCAAGTTCTCTGGAGAAAAACGTTGCCCCAACTTTTGCCCCAAATAATTGCCATTTGCAACTGGCTTTACCATCATCATCAACCAACAGGGCCATTAATAATATACAAGTCAGCAAAAATAATTATTAAACATTTTGGGAATAAAATACTGTTGCAATGGATAGTTTTCAAGTTGTTAATTTAACTATATATTTTCCATTTAAATCTCTAAAAATCTTTTTTTTAAATTATTAATCACAAATTTTATTTTTATTTTGAAACTTTTTTATTTTATATCGTCTTGTTGATTTTGAAAAAAGATTCACAGATAACACAATATAAAATAATAATAATAATAATAATAATAATATACATTGATAATATTTTGTAGGCCCCTTGTTTGTCGACCATTGCCCGAAAGCACTCTTTGGCCGCGAAAAGATTAAGCGAAATAATCAACGAACAAATTCAACAAAATCCGAAGAACCAAAACAATAAAAATGGAAAATAAAAATAAAAATAATAATGATCAAACTGAGAAATCTCATACATACAAACTCTGGTCATGGTCAAGCTAAAATAATACATAAAATTTTCGATTTGTTAAATACAGTATACCTATAAAATATTGTACCTACTGTGCTTTAGTATTTTATCAATAAAAATGCAGCTGACATATTGGCAAAAGTCTAAAGATTCTGATAAAACTCATCAAATCTTTATAATAAGGTTTTCCGAATAAATTAGAAATTGCAAAAAGTTAATTTTCCTGGGTTTTCTTGCCGTTTTCCGCTTCATAATTGTTGTGGTTAAATAACACATTTTGGCGTAACATTTTCAACGCCTCCGCCGACTTTACAATATTTTCGATGGATTTCAATTGTTTCAAATGCTTAATTTCGCTTAATTTGGCCAACTGTTTTTCTGTTCCCGACAGTTCAAATTTGCCATTTCCGAGAGTGTACGTACACCAAATAATGCGTTATAATTTAATCCTCTTCCACCATTTTCCCATTCAATTTCGCAATTTCTTTTATTTTTTTCGTACAAATTTTCCGCAAATTTCTTTTTTCCCGGAATTTCTTCAAGCAACTTTGAAATTCCGGTGACTTTGGTGCTTTCGCCTATTTTTCAGCCAAATTAAATTTGAATATTTTTAAGTCATTTATTAATTCGGCAACCAGTGCTTCAACTTCCATAAATTTTTTCCAAATTAAAGTTCTAATAAAAAAGAGTGTAATTTTTTGTTCAAATAGAGGGTTTTTTCCTATCGATTTTTAATTATTTTTAAAAATAAAAATAAATAATTGTATTTGCATACTATTTGCTTCTTTTATAATTTCTATAAAATTATTCAGATAACTATGTACAACTCGATTCCTCCAAATAGTTTTGCCACCATTTTGGAGTGATAAAACTCTTTGTGGCCTTTCAAAAATGCCAACAAAGCCCTTTTTTGGCATTCCCAATTTTTGTAATTTTCTTCAAATTGGCATTTTGTCGCTTTGCCACTTCGTCCCTTCCGTTTCACCACTAATTGGTTCGTCCAATTTCAGTTTGATTGATAAGATAATATTTAAAAAATACCCAATTTGTTAAAGTGATGCTATTTTGAATCAAACAAGCACTGCTAATGCCGCTAGCTTTGCAAATTATTCAGAAGCATAGGGCGATTAATCGAATTTTAAGTGAAAATGCCCAATTCATCTAATTACAAAATATATTAATGTGAATCATGTTATTTTATTATTTTAGTTTTAATCTTGTAATGTACATCCTTTGTAAAATTGATTTATTAAAAAATTAATTTTAAAAACAAAAAAATACCGTATTTTCTCTAAAAAGTCCCCCGGGGGAGATATTTTTCAACCCCCTCCGAGAGGGGGGAGTTTTTATAGGAGGGAGAGATTTTAGAGGGGGAGGCTTATAATTCAACATAAAAATTTTGGGGAAAATTTCGATATTTTGGCGAAAAATTTGGAAAAATTGATGTTTTAAAAAAAATCTCATATAATTTATAATTTTTTTTGTTGAAAAATGGTACCAAAAAATGGTTTTTTCGCTCAAAAATAGCAAATTTCGTTTAAAAACATGAAAATTCACTTTAAAAATACATATTTTATGGAAAATAGACCCCCTATAAATCGATTTTTCGGACCAAAAGTACATCAAAAAAATCCCCCTTAAGGGGGGGGGGGCTTTTTAGAGGGGGAGGGGGACTAA
>JAQIYK010000210.1:0-17580 GCA_034700465.1 Rotylenchus robustus
TATCTTATTTAGTTTTTTCCCTATTTGGTCAAATTTTCATAAAAATAAAACATTTGTTTTTTTTCGATTTTTTGATGGATCTAATCAATTCTAACGTTTACGGTGAACGGATTACCAATCTCCCCCCCCCTCATATACTAGCTTGTGATAGCGGGCAAAAGTTGGTTTTTTAAGGGAATCAGAAATTAAACATGTTCGGACATAAAAAATGGATTTTTACAATTTGCTTAAATTGTTCAGACATCCAACTGGCCCGCCGAATTCGTGGCGAACGCACTTGAGCTGCCGATGACGGAACGGATGTGAACGAAAATGACAACAAATTAACCCAAACGGCCCTCTTTAGGGCCACAATCAGACAAATGGGCGTGCAGTGGCAAAGTCTTTCATTCGGCAACCTTTTTCGATTTTGTATAAAATTTAATTTTTGCATATTTATTTTGCCTTTTGAGCTCATAAAGTTAAAACGTGGGGCTGGGAAATACAATGAAAATGTTGGATAAGGAAACGGACATTTGAGGCCAAAACTTATTCTATCTTTCGAGGCGTATAAATGCATAAATTTTTATGAATTTTCCAATGTTTAATGTTTTTGCAACTTTAAAAATTAATTGTCCAATTGTTAAAATGGTCCTTTACACTTTCTATTCATTGTCCTTAAGTTTGAGTGCAGTATTATTTATTGATGGTTCCCCAAGTACAGTACCACTCCGTTTCCAACTACAAATTGTGAACAATTCCCGGATTTGCGACCGGCCAGCCAATTCAAAAACAGAGGTAGTATCAATGCTTCGCAGTATGTGTGGAATACATCTTATTTTGACAAAATGTGTAAAAAATTACCGTAAGAAAAAAGTCTGTGGCCAGCTAAAAATTCCTACTGTAGTTTCAATATTTGTAAAAGTCCGTTGTCATTTTCTACTTTTTGTTTTTAATAAATAAATCCGATGATTCATCGTGTTTCTTGGAATGAGCCCCAAGGGCATTTTAAAAATTAAAACCTTTTTAAAAATGTTTTATATTTTTCCCATCTACAAATTGGCAACACATTCCCTTGGGATGTTTGAACTTTTTTGAAAAATGTGACATTTTCACCGAATTTCTGACTACCCAATGAGCCTAATGAAGGCCATTTATTTTTCTCCCTCAAAGGGGTGTTTTTTGGTTTTTTGTCAAATTTGAATACTATGAACATGGCCTGCCACTCTTTTGGTCCCATTATGCTTTCCTTCCATATTTGGGAAGTACCGTATACCCCTCCCTACCGTATCCCTGCCCTGCATTACTGTATTCTCGCATCAAATTTCCTCATCTCCATCATAATCTTTACAGAAAATACTCCCGATTTTGTAGCCCAAGTATGATTTTTCAGCAATGTAACCCGACCAAATCCATTTTTTGGGTTCTACATAGGTACCTTGGTACTTCCGGTGGGTGGTTATGGTGCCTTCTTCCAAAAATTTATAAAAAAAATATGAAAGTATCCTATAAATGGGTTTTGATCACAAAAAATCAGAAGATCCAACTTTCAGAATCGTGTTTCGCATATTTGAAACCCCCCTTTTTAACTTTTGGAGAATCAGCAGAACCTACCTACCTCCAACCTTTCACAGTTAGCAAAGTTTGTCTTGCTTGGACTTGCTACATAAATCAAATTTGTAAACATTTTTGCCCCAAAAAATAATCAAAAATATTGCACAAATCATCCCCACCCATGAAAGCCCAATTGGAGAGGGGGGGGAGACAATTAGAGGAAACACACAGTACTCATCAGTACAGTATACCAAAAACATCACATTTAGCCGAGATTTTTGCAAGATTTGTTTCTCGAGTTTTGCACTATCCTTCCCCGCCCCGCCCCTTCAGTCTATTTTTGCCCAGTTCACCCGGCTCATCCCCTTCCTGCCTCTCCCCCTCCCCCTTCCCGTACTCCTCCCCTCCCCTCCCCCTGCCTCCCCCCCTCCCTCCTCCCCCTCCCCTTCCCCCCCATGTGTCGGTGGACCATCCCTTGGACTGTTCTTTTTGCTGGCAAAGTCACCATTTAGTTTATCCGCGCACAAATTGAAGTTAATTCGTTAGTTGCTAAAGTACAATGTTCTCTCATCAATGCTTTATTTTCTAAATTGTAAATCCCTTATCTCCTCCCGACTTATCCTCCCGAACCTGTCCAACTTGTGGTTGGTGTTCTTCCTCAACGACGCCCTTCGAACCATTTGTCGATCATTCCGCCCCAATCAAATCCACCACCACCGCCGTGACTTGAAGTTGATGAGGAAGTATGGCCTCCGCTGCCGCTGCCCCTATTCGACGAGGGCCAATTCGTGCCGCTGGCGCTGGTGCTTACGCGACTGCGCGCGCCTCCGCCCAGCGAGCTGCCAGTGTTGGTGCGCCCCGTGTTGATGCCGCCGCCCCGGCTGAACACGCTGGTCCAGTCGTCGTTGTTGCCGAACGTGCTGCTGCCGAACCCGCGTCCAGAGGAGGTGCGACCGCCGCCGAAGCTGGTGCCAAACCCGCTGGTGCCGAAGCTGCTCCCCCCACTTCCGCCCCCGCCACGACTTCCACTGCTGCCGCTTGTTTGCCCTCCTCCGGCGGATGTTCGTCCACCGGCGGACGGGGTCCCTCTTCCGCCTCCGCTGGAGGAAGAAGTACTTCCACCGCCCGAACCTATCAAATGTTTTATATTTTATTTGTGTTTGTTCACATTTTGTTCCTACCGTATAGCGCCTTGATGCGTTTGATGTCGTCCGGCTTCAACACTTGCGGAATGTACCGGCCACTTTCGTCCACTGACTCCTGGTAGAAGGGTGCCATGATGGCGTTCTCTACGTTGGCGTGCTCCAGGCCCAGCGTGTGGCCAATCTCGTGGATGGCCACCGGAAATAGGTCGGTGTAACCGCTGGGGAGGAATTGTGTAAATTAGCATATCCCTTTAATTGAACCCCCAGGGGTGTACACTTTTTCAATATCCTTGGGAAGGAGTGTAAAATGGGGTGGGGAGAAGATTGTCGGTGAAAATACAGTAGGGTTTTGAATATTGTTAGGGTTTTAAGGGGTAAAATCGGACTTTCCAATTTTTCGCGCGTCGTCCGGTCCGATGGCCCATTTCTCGTCTTCGTCAAAGTGCAGTTTGCCGTCTTCTGGCATTGTTGCGTGCGCAAGAACACCGCCTAACTTATCGGTGGTTGATGTATTCCAAATTCGATTTTTTAAAATTTAATTTCAACAATTTTCAAAGAAAAATTTCCAAAATTTTCATTCAAATAATCGTGTTTACCCTTTCCATCAAAGGGCCACGGATCGCCATGACTTCTTGCCGCAAAAATGATGTTGATGTCCGCTTGGCCGCTGGTTTCCTTAATCAATTATTAAATTAATATTTCTTTATTTACTTTTTTTAAATTTACCTTGAACTTCACCGGAATCTGTTGGGACCATGTGTCATAGGCCTTTTGGATGGCGGCTCTTGAAAAAATGGAACAATTTTCAAAAATCCAACCCTTACGGGATCCTCCTAGATTTTGTCAAAATTTTAACTAAATCCAAATAATTTTTAAAAAAGAACAACTAACCTTATCCGTGCCTGGGGCACCTGGGGAGAAAAGTTCTGGATCCTGAAGGTCACCACGTCCTTCTTCCACCGGGGACCACCTGGATCAATAATGATTAATGATCAAAAATTGAGAGATCAAAAATTGACCGACCGCCCGGCCCCGTGATCATGTGCGCGTCCTGCATCCCGCACCGCGGCTGCGCCATCTTCTTCTTCGTCTTGATGTCCAGCTTGCCGGTCGGCTCCAGATGCGCAAACTCCTGGAACGTCTTGATGGCCTTCTCCAGGACACTGTAACAAATTGGACATATTTACAGTATGCCTAATAAAAGGTGGGAATATGTAATAGTGGTCAAATGGGCCCCTTAGAAAAGATTGTAAAATGTTGGCAAGGTACAGCATACGGTAGGGACTGATCGGCACGGTAGAGTATACTGTATTTTCAGAATACCGTCCATCGGTTCTTTGAATGTTTCGATATTTTCCGACATCACTTAACTGGTATATAACGTAGTATATTATCAGTCTTCTAACTTTCGTTAACTTTTCTCCAATGGCTCAAAAATGATATTGCTTCAGTTTTCAATACCGTACCTACCTACCATCTTCCTAAATGCTATTGTACCGAAATACCATTAGACAATTGGACATTATTAGACAATTGGTCCGGCGTTGTTTGTTCGACTCACTTTCCCTGCTCCTCCTCCCCGCCGGCCTCTTGCAGTTTGCCCGGCTCCACATAGGCGTAGTTGGACAGGTAATCCTGCAGTGGTATGGCCATGTACTCGCTGAACATGTCCTCCTCCTCCTCCTCCCCCAACTTACCAATGCGGCGTCATCGGTCACTGGCTTCAAGTCCTCCTTGGCCGACACAATGTTCAGCTCCAACAACAGAAAGAAGGAGCAAAGGCCAACCGCGATTAGACGCATTTTAAAGTCCAAAACAAAAAATAAAAATAAACTTGAGGTTGGGAACGAAAAACAGGCCAAAATTTAAGGACTAATTAGGGATTACCGTAACCAAGTTACAGTAACTACATTTAAGGTGCCGTAACCAAATGAAACCGGTGACGTTACGCCATTTCCGTGCATTATCCAAACTTTATTTGTTTTTAGTAGTCAAAACTTGGGCTTACGTGTCCAACCTACCCACCCAACTTTTCGTATGGTTATGATACATTTTTCAGCAAAAACTGGAACTATTTACACGGGTAAGGGTAACTGATGAATAAAATGAGTAGGCGAACCCCTCCTCGACAACACTTTTTCTTCGCCTTTGGTTTTGGAAGAAAATAAATTGTGAAAACGGTTCAGAAGGTTCGATTCCTGCGGCGGCGCCACGCCACCGTTTGGCGGATGATTTATTGTCGATGGCCGCGCAAAATCGACGCCGAACTTCGTCCATTGGAAAATGTGCTGTAATTTTGAGGGAGAAGAAGAAGAACAGGGCAACCGACCGACCGACCAACCAACCCGACCCAACTTTCCAGTTTTGATCAGTGTTGCCCCTTCACCAACCTCAAAAAGTTGTGGGGGTTCGAGAGGGAAAAGGACAGTCTCGACCATCTAACTAACTATACTTCAACTGGTGGGGATGACGAACCAAGAAATCATTTCCATTTCCAAATCAGTCGATAAAGTCGAGGGTCCACAGAGTGCGTTTTTGTTTTGTTGACCTTGAAGCCAAATTTGGACCAAAAGGTTATTAAATTTATTTATTTTAAAGCGTGTAATTGTCTATTGAAAAATGCAAAAAGTGAGATCAAAATATGGGGTGGAAAATTGTGTTATAGCGCCTTCATTTTGTGTGTTCGGCGGAAGAAGGTGATGAGCAGTCGGAGTGCGTCGGGGAATGATTCGGTCGCATGGAAACGTTGGCGAATCCACGCGGGCAATCCATCCGCCACCGCCGGCCGCGCGTACCGCTCGTCCAAAAGCACAATGGCGGCGTAGTCGTTGCGGTGCCGAATGGCACGTCCGATGGCCTGGTTGACCTGCTGCAGGCACAGCTGCTCGTAGAAGCGGGTGCCCGCACCGGGGCCGATGCTCTCGTCCAGATACTGGTTGAAAAGGTGGGGACAGTGTGAACATTGGAAATACAGTAAGTAATAATCAAAAAAGGAGAAAACTTAGGGAGGAGTCCTAAAAATATAAATAAACAGCAGACAAATGCAAGCCCTGATCTAACAAAACAAAAAAACTTTAGAACAATTCATATAATTACCCGCATACGCTCCCTGAGCTCAGAAGATGCTTTGTTCGGGTACGGAAGTCCAATCATCAACACGCAGCGGCCCAGCTCGTCCGAGAAGTTGATACCTTAATGCCTTTACATTAGGAATAAAATGTTCAATTTGATTAAATTTCTTAATTTCCCCCCAAAAACCTTCGCTGAGTTTCCCGCCGACCACCGCGAACAGAATGGCGCCCTCGCGAGCAGTACGCGCGCATTCGCAGAATTTGTTCCAGCTCTGGTCATCACCGCCCGTCGCCGACTTGGACTCGACATGGACCCGTTTGACCCGGTCCAACTGGTCGAATTGGCCAGTGGTGTGCATGTGCTGGACGAATTGGGCCAAAAAGGCGTATGAGGGGAAGAAGGCGACAGCGCCGTTGGGCACGTGGCGGAGCAGGTTGATCAGACATTGGGCCAGCGAGGAGAGCAGCGGAGCGGAACCCCGCTGGGAGAACTGCAAATTCAGCGGACACTGGTTCGGACCTTTGCCTGAAAGTCGAAAGTTGGACATTTATTTCATTTACCGACTATTTGCTCTTTGATTTTTAAAGATGGAGACCTAACTTTAATTGTTTTAAAGAATCATGAAATTTCTAAAAATGTGATATATTTTTTAGAATTTTTGTTTTGAATGATTCTGATGTTTTTTATTGTTGGGTTTACCAATCTGCACTGCGATCAGCTGGCTGTCGTCGATCACGTGTCCGCACGCAAACTGCACAATGCGTTGTTCGGGCACGGCACAAACGCGACGGAACGCGTCCAACAGTTGGTCCACCGGACGCATTGTGCCGCCCAGCAAAATCAACGCGCGCGACTCGACCACCAGCTCCTTCAACCGTTCCGCCGGGTTTAGCAGCAAAAAGCGCAGACGAACATCTAAAACACGTTTTGGGTTTATACAAATTATTATTTATTTTAATTAAAAAAACAAACAAACCAGCTTTCTGGGCATCGGCCAATGTTGTCGTACGGGTAACAACAATTCGTGCGTCTTCGATTCGAGAAGTAATAGCCTAAATAAAAAAATATACCACTCTTATATTAATTGAGTAATTTCTGTTTTCCGCTCATTTAACTGTGGCATTTGTATTGGTATTATGTTTATAATAACGACCAAATATCTTTGTTGTTACTTGTTATGCGATTTCATTTATTTTTTTATTTTAGGAATGAAAGAAAACAAGGTGGGAAAATTTTGTACGAGTCAAACTCACTCGAGCGTTTGGTGAGTTTGGTTCCTTTATGCTCTTTCCCACGTGACCGTAATGGGCCCCTTACCTATTCGATGCCTGTTGGATAGAATTCAGAAAACGAATAAAGCAGGATAATCCAAAGATAAAAATTTGAAATATTTTTGGGTTTGGGAATGGTTAGTAGTGAAACAACAAGTCTTTTTTTTATTTGTTTTTTCACTTGGCAACCTCGATAAATTCTCGCAACTGGTAGAGTGGACTGGAGCCGACACCAATTGTAGTCGTTGAGTTTGTTGTGGTGCGATTTTGGTCGTCGTCCTTTTTGGCGCCATCGTTTTCTTTGTTTGGGCCATTCTTTTGTTGTTTCGTCTGTTTTTTCATTCGTTCCAACAACGCGCCGAGTCCAGCACTGCCGACCCGAACATTTTGTTTGGGCGCCAGTCCGTCCGGGTGCCGAAGGCGAAAGTCGCGCAGCTTCCGGCACAGCTTCGACTCATCCAAGTAGGCGAGCAGACGAAAAAGGTCAATGTCCGACGCAGTGCCCAGCTACAAAATTTATGGTAAAAAAACAAACATTTTCATTTTAAAAATCAATTTTTTAATAAAATTTGCATTTTGAAAATTAAATAATAAAAATCTTACTTAAAATAGAAAATGCAATACTTATGTAAACCCCCGAGAATTTCCAGGTAAAATATTTTTGGCCTCATCTAATAGCTAGTAGCCTAGTAGTGTGTATTATAGAACTGATCAAACCTGTGACATGAATTGGGTCAGGCTCAGGACAGTCTCCTCGCCGTTGATGTTGTTGGCTGTTGTTGTTGTTGTTGGGGTTGACAATGATGGTGAGGTGACTAAATGGTGCAGGGCGACAGCGAGCGCGTGCAACTGGCGAATGTGGCGCAGATTGCGCGCAGACAAACGCGTCCGGAAACGTTCCATGTAGTCGTGGATCAGCGAACAGCACACGCGCAGATGCGAGCTGCTCAACTCAACCTGTTTAAAAATTCGTTTTTTTGCTATCGGTTTTAAACATTCTTTAAATATTAGTTTTACGTAATTAAGAATTCCAACCAAAATTGAAGTTTTCATTCAATGGCATTTAAAAAACGATTTTTTTTTAAATTTGATTCGTTCGAATTTTGCAATAGTCCAGTTCTTATTTTTACCGCATGTATTCCGGCCAATGTTTGGAGCAAATTGTGTGCTTCGTCCACGATCAGCACATTGTCGCGCAGCTCCAATTGCCATGCCTCTCGGGTGCCCTTGTGCAGCAGAATGTTGTACGGGACAAGCACCAAAAATAAACAAATTTTACATTTTATTTTTTGACCAGATTTTAAATTAAAGTCTAAAAATTCGATCCATTATAACAAAACATACATTTTTAGTTTAAATTTTTGAAATCTATATCGCGCCAGACTATACCAATTGGCAAAGGCTGAGCGCTGAACGACTCGCAAAGTATGGACACGCGCGCCGTTGACGCCCCAACGAGACAATGTCGCGCATTTCCCTCCCGGCACCGTCCATTGCGGACGGGGCAACCAGAATGGCGTCCGACAAGTCTTCAATGGCGTCCGCCCGGGCGAACTCACAGCCGCACTTGTTCGTCTTCTTCAACGATGAAAGAACCTAAACTTAATATTTTTTTGGAATTCATATTTAATAAATAAATCCACAATAAATATTTGAAATTTTATTAAATGCATGAAAACTACATCTTTATGTATAATACAGATCTGTTAATTCAAAATGGAGATGAGATCATGGGATGTTAAAAAGTAATTAACTCCAAAAATTTCCTTTTAACTTAAAACTGCTCTTCTCCTTTAATAAATAATTATTTTGAATTTTTCAATTAACTATTTTGTTTTTTTTAAATTGTTTTCCAACCTTTTCCCCTCCGTCCGCCCCTCGCGCTCGCTTCCCTTCTCCCTTCGCCCCAGTACTGCTCCCGCTCAGCAACTCGTTGCACCGATCGTTGACCAACCCGGCGGTGCCCAATCCGCGCACTGTTTCATTGACGCACAACATTTGCCGGGAACCGAGGGTCAACACACGCGGCGTGAACCCGGTCTTCTCCAGCTCTTGCGCAAATTGTTCCAACTGAAGATAAAGAAAAACGTGTTTTTAAGGTTAAGGACACGATTATTTTAATTTATGAATTTTCAAATCTGGTCAACTAGAAATATTTATCAATTCTTTTCCTTCAAATATGAAGTAAATTATCTGTACAAAACTACCATTAAGTTTGAAATAGTATGGTACCTGGGAGTGAGTTCTGCTAGCGTAGATTACCTATAGTGTGGACATTGTGCATATAGTATATAGACATATTTTAAATACACCCCTACCTTCCTGCAGAATAGTGGTGATTCTTCCCCTTCCCTCCTTTCAACTTCCTCATCCTTCTTCCAATCACTTTCTTCTGGATCACTCGGAATCAGATCCTGAAAAGTTGAATAAAAATAAAGAACAATTTTTTTGGTTTAAAAATTAAAGCAAAAAGTAAACTACAAAAGCTTATTTTTGACCATGTTTGATCATTCTCAAAAAACTGGTTATAATTTATTTTTGGTTTGCAAATTGGATTTTTGGCCTTAAGTTCATGTAAAATTAGCCTACTTAAGTTGGATAAGCCTTTTTTTAAAGTTTAATTTTCGATCTTTTAAGGAATCAAAATCAGTTCTCTAGCCCAATTCTGAATATAAGTTAAGTTTTGGGTAGCAAAATTTTCTCACTTCACTGTTTTGCTCCCCTTTCTCTCTATCATATTTCACTATTTTCCTCGCTATTTTTACCTACTATTTTTTCAAATAACAATTTTTTGTCAAATTTTTCAATTTTTTTCGCTTCGATAATATCCCTCGCTTTTTCCGTATTTTGTATTTCGCTAGTGTTCCCCTTACCTCGTCCGCCTCTTCCTGCTTCCGTTCGTCTTTTTCCTCCGCCCATTGTCCATCTTCGTCTCCTCCTTTTCCATGTTCAAAGTGTCTTCTCTTTCCCGTTGGTTTGCTGTGCTCTATCGCTTTCTGCTTCTGTCTGGCACTCTCCAACTTTTCCTCCACCTTTCTCCGTCTCTCGCTTCTCTCGTGCACCTCCTCCAACTCCTGTTCCGCCTCCAGCTTCCGTTTGTGCGCGTTCATCCAATCCGGATCAGCTTCTGCATCTGAAATTATTTGGAATTTGCCATTTTATCAGTATAATTCTTAAAACTAAAAAAAAATTTATGCGACGCAGCAAAATTTAAAAAATATGGAAAAAGAATTCATTCGGTTGATTATTCTACTATATATTATTTGGGTTTTGTCTGAATTAATACTTTTTATGACAGGTTGGACTAATTGTTTTCTGATTAAATACGATTAGCAAAAATCCGAGACCCCGGGGGGTTTTAAAATGAGGTCTTCCACTTTGTTCCATAGTAATTTTTAATTCGATTTTTTTTGTTAATTTTTTGAATTTCCGAATCCCAAAATCCTTCGAAGATGCTACTTCAGATCACTTTTCTCCGTTGAGTGAGACCATCGATCAGCCCACTCTCCCCGTCTCCGCTTGCCATTTCCTCTGTTATTCTCCTCGAATCTCCATTGGATCCCGTGCAGACACTTTGTTGGGCAAAAAGAAAGAGAAAAGGCAACAGCAAAGGAACAAATCGATTAAAATGTTCGGAGAGGATAAAGCCACCACTTGCAAATCCACAAACATACTTCCCCAGTGGCCTGATCCTCGGGGGGGATTAACCGAATCCATCAAATCGATTTTTATCACATTTTGCGCTTGAATTTTAAGTTTTGAGGCTGAATATTGGTCCAAAACTTCAATAATTTTAATATAAAACGAGTGTGATGTCCGACCAAGACCTTAAAAATGGTGCGGTTACGACTTGCCAAAATGACGCATTGAACTACCGGAACACAGTCACCCAAGTCCATCCACTAATCGTCCAGATGTGCAGGTGCGAGCTGGACAGCGATGATGAAAAAGCGAAAACAGTGGATGGAAAGTCGGATGAACAAAGTGAGAGAAATAAACGGGACAAGTCGCCTCCGGACCCAATTTTTCGCGCAAACGAGCACAATGTTCAGGTAAAATATCAAAATTTTGGTTAAAAAGATTAGGCTAAAGATTTGTCCAGTTTGACCCGGACAAATATTTGGATGGCTTCTACAAGTCGGCCAAGGAGGACACCGCGATGCAGATCGTGCTGTTCTTCCTGCCCGGCATGATTTGTCGACTGCCCCGAAACATCGGCACCGTGCTTGATCTGGGAGCCGGTAAACAAGACCAAAGTTTAGGTCTTATCCAACCAAACATTTTAAACCCAAAGGTCCCACCGTGTACATCCCACTGGCAGCCCGTCACCATGTGTCCGCCTTCTACAGCTCCGACTACGCTCATGTCTCTCAGCATTCATTTTTTGAGCTCCCCAGTTTGCAAAATCATAATTTGAAGTGAAACTTAAGGGTTCCGAAATAGATTTTTCCCTAATATTTCGCTAAATTCGCACAGTCCCAGCCTTTTGCCAGTTAAATCGCCAGCGAGTGATCGAATGGATTGAGGACAGAAACAGTTTCAATTGGTCGGAAATATGCAAATGGATAGCGAACATCGAGGCGAGCAGCGAGACACCTGCGCAGATGCAGGCTATGACGCGGGAAAAGATGAAGGCTGTTCTGGAGGTGATAGTCAAAGTTTGAATATTTAGAGGGAATGGTTTAGACCCAATTTTGAGGTAAATGTCCATGAACGGCCGGTTATCCGCGCCGTGGAGTATCGCGCCAGCAAGCAGCAGGAGGTCGAAGTGCCGGACCAATTCGAACTGGTGGCCACCGTGTTCTGCATGGAATACTCATGCGAGGACTTAGATGGATATCGTCGGGTACTTTTCACACCTTTTTTTCTCATTTCTCTCCTCGGATCCTAAAAAATTAAATGAAAGTTAGATTTGATCTCATCAATGATAGGCTATCAACGGCGCTTGCGGGTTGATCAAACCGGGCGGTTGGCTGCTTCAAGGCGGCATTTTCCATGCCACCGAATATTGCTTTGGTGGGAAGCGCTTCAGCAGCCATTTTCTCAAGAAGGAACACGTGTTCATGGCATTGAAGGTACATATGATGTTGAAGTGTACAAAGTACAACGATTTAAAAATTGTAGAAAATCGTGTCGAAAATTTGGTTTAATACTCAAATTTTTAAAACTACTTTTAAATCAGGAAAATGGAATGTGCACGGAAAAGGGTACCGCCCACGACGACTTCCACTTCATCACCCACGACGACATTTTCCTGTTGTTGTCCAAAAAGATGGACGGACTACCCACTCCCGCTGCCGATTGATGTGAAAAACGGATGAAAAACAAAACAAACATCAAACAATACTGACCTCTGATGCGCTGGTCAAGCTGCTCGGACTTTTGCTGGCACTCCTCCCTCTGACGTCTTTCATCCTCCTCTAGCCAACTGAGGGCCTAAAAACGAAAATTAATCAATGTTAAATGGTCTTTTACAGAAATGTTAGCTCCTTTTTGATTATTCATAATATTTACATTTCTGAAATCACCAACGAAACGTTTTAACGCCCCCACAAAAGACAAAACCACTTTCTTCCCATAAAAATCAGTTATGTTCACAAATGCCACTTTGCATTCACACACTTTTGAGGGGTGTATTTGGATGACCCAACAAAATAAGTGCGAATTTCGAAGTGAACGCATCCATAAAATAATGCAATTCAAGTCTAAAATTCCATTTCGATTAAATCTTGAAAAACAGTTATGCATGTCCATGAACCCAGCTGGGCATTCCTATCTGATTTGAGTAAAAAATTAAGGGGAAATGTTAAAATGGTGCCGGCAACTTTCGGGTAACGGTGAAACCATAATTTTTGAAAATTTTAATAAGAATTTGCACGTAAAAACAATAGGTTTCATGTGCTTCTGTTTGTGATATGCTTTGAATAAGCTCCCCTTCTATTTTGTTGTTTTGAGTCAATTTCTGTTCTTACCGCACAAATTGCCGACAGCGACTTCCCGGTGCCGGTCGGCGATTCCAAAATGGCCACCCTCTTCTGCTCGATGGAGTCGTAGATGGTACGCATCAACTGCAGTTGGATGTCGTAGGGCTCGAACGGAAAGCCAAATGGCTGTTGCGCGCCATCCATAAGCACAACTTGTTAAAAATAGTTAAAAAAAACATATAAATAGAACGATAAAAGATATTCAAAATCATCATCACCACCACAAATACAACAAAAATAAAGAAAATTGACAAAAACAAATTTTGGCGGATCAAAGTAAAATTTATTAAATGGGTCAGACATATTATCGTTCGTGGCAAAATTAAGTGAGTATCAAAAGCACAATCCGAGGAGAATAAATAGTACCAATGAATTCAACCAGTTCGATCAATATAATTACTTGTATTCATTGTCCAATTGATCAGCGCACAAAATCCTTCTCATAACAGCCCAGCCGGGACAGCACCACCTTGTAGCTGTCCAATGTGTTCTCATAGAGTGCCGTGATTTGCTGGTTTTGTTGTTCCTATCAAGGAAGTTTCGTTTAATCATACTAAATAATTGATGTTCTCTCAACGAAGATTAGAGATGAGAATGAAATTAAAAATTTAGTCAAAAATAAAATTCAGGAACGAAACTTTGAACAAACTAAAAATCGAAAAAACCCTTAATAAGTAAATAATTTTTGAAGAATCTAATCGCAAAAGTTAAAGTTCTGCTGATCAATTCTTCAGATTTCAGATATAACAAAACGTGAATTTCAATTTTTTGGTAGAGTGCATATGGAAAAGGTGCGTAAATGTGTACAATAAAAATAAACCCAAAGGATTCAAACATCTAACAAATTAAGTAAAACAACAACAAACTGGCTCAAGCGCGTGCAAGGCAATGGTCAAGGATTGTTCGTCGTTCTGCAAGGCGCGCGAAAGTCTGCCCCCGTCCTTCTTCGGGTCCATAACCAACTTCTTAAGACGTTTCAATACATCTGCTTGGTAAGCCTCCTTCTCGCTGGGAATGTTCATGTTGGTATGGTACAATCGCAGAATCTCGTAAACACGTCGAGATTGAGCCTAAAAATTGAAACCCTTAAAATCCTAAATTATTATAAATGTTTGCAGAATGTGCAGCGATAATGGCCATAGATGGGCAATTACAACGAATTAACTGCAAAAAGGAATTTTTTCCGGAATTTATTCCTTCCAAAAATTCTATTACCAAAGTTATGGCATTGAATTCCTGGACGAGTTTTCCGATTTAGATTTGGTTTAACTCAAAAAAGCAACTGACCGTGTTCAACTTGTACTTTTCACGAGCTGCTTCACTCATTGCGGTTGAATATCCATTTTGAAGGTTTGCTGCAGAAAATTCTGGTAATTTTGAGCAGTTGACACAGTCCACGTAGTCCCGCATGTGCAGGAAGGCATCGGCTGGGCTTTCCGCTTGAATACATAGTAAAATGTTATGATTAAAGAAAAAATGGAGTAAGAGTTAAAGGAAAAATTGAGTAAAAGTTATAGACAATCAAGTAGACAGGTAGTTAAATTAAAGGGGAGATTATGCTCTCAGATTATTAAAGATCTGAGAGCATAATCTCCCATAAGATTATTAAAGATTATTAAACGAAAAATACTTTTATTTCTCCTTTTTTAGTTTCTAATTTGGCTAAAACCCCAAGTTTTTTCTTTAGTTCAATTTTTTGTTGATTAAGCTCTCAATAATTTCTGATAGTTTCTTTTTGTGGCACAAAATAGTGCTTTCCCATTCAAAACTTTTTTAACCATATCCAAATAAAGAAGTTAAAGCAAAACCTGTGATGTCATAAACTGCGTCGATGTGCCACAAGTCTTCGTAGATGGCTTGCAAAAATCGATTGCCCAAACCCATTCTTCGGTATGGTGGTGCAACAAGCATTTGAGCAATGCGGACACGATCTTTGTCCGGATAGTGGTAGAACCGGTACAGATTTGCATAGCCGGCAAATTTGTGCACAGAAAGGCCATCCTCGGGGGATTGTTGGACTTCGAAGAGAAAATAGTTGAAATAGCGAGGCTCATCGCCGTCCGTGTAGGAGACCTATAAAGAGTAAAACATAATTTTGAACATATTTTTACATAAATTTTAATGAGAAATGTTAGGAGAAATGAAATTAAAAAGTATAGAGTTCTTTTTTATTTTCTGCATTACTTTTAATTAATTAATTAAAAAGAATAACCTACCGCATCAATGTACCAAAAAGCCAGTGCTTGAGCACGTTCCAAGTATTTTGAAGCCTCTTCGAACTGTTGCTGGTCATGTTCCTTCCCAAACTTGTACACCTCAAAGTTGCGCTTCCAATCCGAACCTGAGTTTGGCAAATAAGTAATGGATTTAAAATCATTTTATAAACTTATTAGCTTCTAATCACAACAGTTTCAACGCAAAAATTAAATTTTTGAATAAAACTAAGCATTTAAAGATAGAAAATGTATACCTTCAAGGCTAAACTTGGTGATGAGATCGCCAAACGGCTTGAACTTCTTTTGCTCCAAAAGTTTCTGCTTAAACTTCTCCAGTGGCAAATAAGCATCAAGTTGGGTTGAGGGAAGTGCATCCTTTATTTTGTACTCAATGTCGTCAATCTAAACTTAATGACGTCATTTAAAAAACCCAAACTTTTAACGAAAGAAACTTTGGACAAAAACATTCCATAAATTGTAAATTAAACCTTTAAATCCGAACTGTCGTTGAGCTTTTCGTCATATTCGAGAGTGGAGGTCAAATACAACGTAAGGTCCGAGTAAAGGACGTTAACCTTCAAATTCTTGTAGCCAACAATCTTTTCGCTAAAAACTTTTGATTTCTAAGAATTTACAATAAACAAAACCTCTCCCCAAAATGTTGGTGCGTAAATTCCGGCGAGTGTGAAGGTGCAGTTTCAATTTCATCCGGAGAGCAAACTAAAAATATCACTTAAAATTTTCAAAAATAAAACTAAAAAACCAACCAAATTTGATCCTAACTGCCTCTAATGCATCTGCAACAAATGCTTCGTCCGTTTGTCCCGAAATTGCCTTCGGCTCGAGTTCAAGGTCATGCATTCCGGTCGAAATATTATAACTATTGCTATATATAAATTTATATGTACTTAATCTATGACAAACAACAAAATAAAAACGAATAAATTAAAAACTTAAGGTTTCAATCCAAATTGGACGAAACCCATACTTATTCCCTGGAATTTGCAAAAATTTTATACCGCAAAATTTGGAGATTATGTGAAAGGAATTTTTTCTTGCAAAAGCGCAAAAACGTTCATTTAAATTTATGATACTACATTTTTTGTCATGCTAATTCTTCCTGTCCGTCCTGTTGAAAAAAACCGAAAAACGCCTTTTGCTAATAACACAGAACGAAATTTAAAAGGTAAATTGGCACTAGTGCATGCAGTTTACCACTCCCCCCCCCCCAGGGCTGCACGCAATTGGGGAAAAAATTTACGCAACCGCAATCCGCAACTGCCCAAAAATACGCAAAACACGCAATCCGTAATTTTCAAAAAATTGAAAAATTTCAATAAATCGAAAAAATCCTACCGGCGGAAATTTGCACAGGCCCCAAAAAACGATATTTGAGAATATAAATAAAATATATTGTGCAATAATAATTAGAAAACTCAAAGTATCTCAGAATTTTTTGGCCTTTTAGATATTCTGATATCAATTCTGATATTTAAAAAAAAACCCATTTTGATATTTTTTAAAAAATGGCTAAAAATTTATTTGATTTTTTTTAAACGCCCATTATGATATTTTTTTAAATATGACTCACCACCAACCGAACAGCCAATTTAACACAACTAAATGATATAAAAAACGAAAACGCGCATGATAAATAAATGCAATTTTTCCCGAATTACAATACCTAAAAATTCAATCTAAAGAAACTAATGATAAATAAAAATTATTTTTCTTTTGGCTTAATAAATCCGATCAAACCCATTGATAAGCATATTTATATTTATTTTATTTTTATTCCATTGATATAATAATTTTCCATAAATTGATGCTCTCTTCCGATATTGTATAATTTAATAATTGTTTTTTCAATTAAGGATAAGGACACGCAAAAAATTTAAACTATGACCCAGCACGCGAAAAATGTGATTGGATCTAACGATTAAAAGCATTCTCCTCTCTCTCTATTAATTTTTTCAAACCTTTTTGGACAAAACCCATACAATTATTTTTTGCAGTTTCAATTATTTGACTAAAAATTATTCACAAAATTAAATAATTATTTGTCCAAAAATTGAATTTTTAAATGTCTTCCAATTTAAAATTTATATTATTGCAATTATTATGTTAATTAAAAATATGTTAAAATAAAGGACATTATTTTTTGCATATTTTAAAATTATTAACTGAAATTATTTCCTTTTTTACTTTGATTTATTTAATTTTAAACATAGTTATTTTCTTTTTAAAATAAAATTAAAGATTACATTTAAATTAATGAAAATAAAATAAAATAAAATATGCGAAAAATGACATGTTTTTCAAATTACACAAACATTTAAAAATTTGGGTGGAAAGTGAG
>JAQIYK010000211.1:0-17580 GCA_034700465.1 Rotylenchus robustus
GATCTCTACCAATGCTAACAGTTCAGGGGTGGAAGCCTGTACAATGCGCTTACGGATAAACCCACTGTTACCGAGGTTGGAAGATAACTGATTAAGAAACGGAAGACTGTACGCTACCGTTTTACCTATTTTATTACAGATTATTGTTTGTTTATTGTGGTTGTTCTTTTTCAGTTTTGAATAAGAACTATTGGTTGGGAGTTGCATTAAGTCCTATGTCTTTCTTTAGGTACATAGTATGCAGTGTGTTCGCCTGGGTATATATTTGTTTTCAGCACTTCCTCCTCTTCAGTGGTTGGATGTAGATCAATTAGAAGGTATCCGAAATTCTGTGAAGTTGCATCCCGGTAAGCGTCTGTGAAGAATTGTAGCTGGGATGGGAACAGTTGGGTGGCCAGATTTCGTATCTGCAGTGCTCCTGCACGGTTTTTCAACAGCACAATATAGTGGGAATTTGTTCGAGCGGTACGTATGTCCTTTGCAAACAGATGTTGCGTAACTAGTATGACACTGACACCCCAATTGTGCGAGCCTCGTGTGAACACCGTGTCTAGGAAGGGGGTACGTCCAAGACCTAGCATCAGATCGTCCAACACCAGCAAAAGATGACCACACGTTTTTTCGGCCATCCGTTGAACATAGTCCTCCTCGGGAATACCGTTGAATGTTTGGACTGGTAAAGGGACATGGTGTGCAAGATGTGTGATTTTTTCGTTCAATTCTCCATAACAGTATAGAACCATTCGAACAGGAGGGCTGATCATGGAACGAACATTATGAAGGAAACGCATTATCCACTCAGTCTTACCGGAACCTGTGGAACCAGCCACACACATTGTAAAGGGATGTTTGAATATGGGTGGCTCTAATAGTTTTGTGGAAGGTTCCATTTTTATTATATATAATGTATATATTTTATAAAATTATGAATAAAAAGATAATTCACTAATCTATATATATATATATATAACAAACATAAAAAATATACATTCATTTTTTAAATAAAAACTGCAGCATAATGTTAAACAATTTCTACATTATATTACCTTCAAATACAAATGTTGAGGGTAATCGCACGAATTCATTTCGTGTTCGTCTACCAAGAAAAATCCAGTTCAACTCGGATTGGAGTGTAGGGTTGGCAGTGTTTGTCTACCCTCACACATGGCCTCAGCTCGGAACTTCCGAAAAACAGTTTGTACGTGTTCTTTGGAAAACAGGGGACAGTATCGAAATTCCGCTCCCATCGCAAAATTTCGCAAATCCCAATGAACTGCTCACCCGTTTGAGGGAGGCATTGCGCACCGGGAGTGAGGATATGGTTTCCCAGCTGCGCACTATCCAATACGACATGATTGGGGTGCGCGATAAGCTAGAGAAAAAGACAGAGGAAATTGTTGCACTCAAAAAACAGCAACAAACGGTAAAAAAACAAAAACGTCAAGATGCTAACGCCGAGAGCAAGTTGATTGAGCAACAAAAATCACCACCAAAGAGTGATGAAGAGGGAAAAATTAATGGTCAACAACAAAAATCCGAAGAATTGGAGATAGACAACTATTGGAAGGGCGAAAAGAGGAAACTTTTTGAAAAACTTCGTTTAGAAGAAATTGCAAAAATGGACAAGCGTACACAATTAATTCTGGAAAATACTGCTGAAATGGGTCTTGCAGCTTGGATTGAAGCATTTCGTCGTGTCAGATTTGCTTGTAACTTTGATTTCGATTTGAAGCGACAACGCTTTGTTGTTGCAATGGACAATCGCTATGTACAACAGGTTGAACTGTCCGAACAGCTCGCCTACATACTCGGGTTCACATCTACCACTCTGACGCAGACCATTGTGTCACATTTTGCCCCAGATATGAAGGGTGGGGTCTCCTCATTCTATATTTACGCTCCAGGGTTGATTGAACCAGTGATTATTGGTGATGTGTGTGCACCCGTTTTACGTCTGGTCAACATAAGGGGGTGGCCTGATGAAATGGTTGAGGAAACATACATGCCCATTCAATATCACCGTCTGTTGTGCAAAGAAATTTCGGAAATTTTCATTGAAATCCGTACGCCATCTGGCACCCTGATGCCATTCCATTACGGGACATGTACTATGACTTTGCACTTCCAGAAAACACAATATTATTAAATATTTTGGGTAGTATGTATATGAATATCTAGGTTATTGCAATCAAACAAAAAATGAATTCCCTAGAGATAGACAAAATTTTAAAAACAAATCTCTCCACCAAAAATCACTATATCGGTTGTTTTCCCTCTGATCAAATTCCTCACATCTCGGAATTTGATGATAAAATCAACAACAACAATCATTTTCCCCGTTGCATGGTTGTGAACACTGATAGCTCTCGAGGAGCCGGCGAACATTGGATAGCACTGCATCTACCAGCTCTGCAACATGTCGAATACTACGATTCGTTTGGGGAATGGCCTCCCATCTATGAGAATATAAACCATTTCATTTCCCGATTTGAACACATCCGCTACAACAACGCCCGATTGCAATCCGAGCGGTCCTCCTCTTGTGGACGTCACGTAATATATTTTTTGCACATGCGTTGCAGGGGGCATTCATTTGATCAAATCGTTGCAAGATTGAGGAGAGCAAAAAGCACACCTGATGCCGTTGTCTCCGGGTTTTACCGTTCAATTGTTGGCACATAAAAAAGTATATATAAATAGAGTGTGAAAAATGAAAAATATTTTAAAAATAGAACAAAAAACATACAATCAAAAATACTCTGAAAACAATAACAAAAAATATCAACAACAATAAAGAAATGCATGTAAATTTCAATCCAGACAGGGTGGACTGGAATAATATTTTGCTGCGTTCCATACACTTTCCCACCACCCCACCCATTCAATTTGGTGGCGCTGTTGCAGGCTACACAGTGTTTCACGGTCTACCCTATCAGAGAGGTGCGGGAATTGGAGCGCTGTTCAAGAGTCTGCTTCGTTTTCTTGCACCAATTGGAAAGCAGGCAGGTGCTGCGATCGGACGTCAAGGTTTGGAATCGGGAAGTCGAGTGCTGTCCAGTGTGCTGGAAGGCAAACAGCTAAAACAGGCTCTTGCTGACGAGGGGCGAACCGGTGCCCGAAATCTCTTTCAACAAGCTGCTGACAGGCTGGGTGGTAATAATGGTCAGCAGAGTGGTCAGGGAAGGAAGAGGAGGAGAATCAGGAAACGGAGCGCTTCAACATCAAGAAGGAAAAGGCGGCGTAGTGTGTCCTTCAGTCGTCGTAAAGGTATAAATAAACGACGGAGAAGGCTGGTAGGAATGGGCAAAAAAAGCCGCCGAAGTCAACTATTCTCCGGTATAGGACCTCCACTGTTCCCTCTCACCGCTAAAAGAAGGAAACACAGAAAAAACACAATAGTAGCAAGAAAACGGAAAAGAACATCAACAAAAACAGCAGGAAAAAAAAGAACACAGCGAAGAACAACTTCACGTAAAAAAATAGTCCGTTTTGACGCACTGGGGCCATATTAGTCCAATAATAATAAACCTTAAGAATGAGCTGTCCTCAACGTATAAGCGAGCAAAGCGCTCTAGCCATGAACACTGGGTTGAACATTTTCAGTGTTCCACCGACAAATGTGTCAATTGTGAAATCACATTTTCGCGAAACACTTCCACTAAGCACAATCAGCCAGGAATCGCCGTATCAGTTTCGATTGTACAACGACATACTGTGGACAGACATGTCCCGTATATATCTTTTTCTGGAGTTAGCAATTGAAAAATGGGATACAGCAGGGAACCGTTGGTCTCCCATTCACCGTGATAACGATGTAAATGTTGGTTGTTGCCAGCTGATAGGTCAATGTTTTGTACAACAGTTGAAGGTGCAAATTGCCAATCAGGATGTCTATGACAGTGGTACACTGTACCCCTACAAAGCCTATTTGACCCATGAGCTGTCTTACCCTGACAATGTGAAGCGAAACTTTTTGACATCTGCAGGGTATGCGCTCACTAAAAAACATGACGATGTTGATGATACAGGATTTAAGGCGCGATGTGAAATGTTCAGGGGTGGTCGCCGTGCACAGTTCCTGTCACGTCTAGATTTCGATCTAGGCAACCAAGAGATGTACTTGATCAACAATGTTGACGTGTTGTTCACCATATATAGGAGCAAAAATGATTTTCTTTTGCAAACCCTTGCGCAAAATGATCAAAATCAGTACCGGGTGTTCCTGCACAACATCAAAATTTTTGCTAAAATGATAGAGGTTCAACCATCGCTGAACATTTCCATCTATGGTACGTTGGAACGTAGAGCGGCTACATACGCGGTCCGGAGGACCGAAATTAAGTCCAGCTACATTACTGCTGGTCGCACCGAGGTTGAGGAGAACATCTTCACCTCAAAGGTGCCCCGTCGCGTGACAATTGCTCTGATATCGAACAGAGCATTCAATGGAGATGTGACAATGTCACCGTTCACTTTCCTTCCCTATGGGGTCAGGGATATTTCAATTCAAGCGGCTGGTCAGAACTACCCCGTGGTGCCATACAACAATTTGGACTTTGAACAACGACTGTGCACTCGTCCCTTTGTGGACATGTATGAGGCGCTGTCTGCCGCACACACAGACCGCTCTTTTGATATCAGTTTTGAACAGTTTCGTAGCGGATGGACCTTCTTTGTTGTTCCACTGACATCCACGCTGGATGACAGTTGTGGATTTGAACTTCTCCGCTCAGGCACAACAACTGTACGTGTCCAATTCCGAACACAAGTGCCTGTTGGAGGGCTTGAAATGATCATACTTGGTGAATTTGACCAGTTGATTATGATGGACTATCAGCGTCGTGTTATAACCGATTCAAACATTAGTTGATGTGTGTGTGTGTGTGTTCGATATTTGTTTCCATATAAATAAACTTAAAACTCGATTTTTTCCTTTTTAGATTATAATGGAAATTATTAATTTTCAACCAATTACACCACCACCAGCCCAAAATATATCTTCATATCCTTCATCACAGTTCTCATCATTTTCTTTGCTGGAAGAAACTTCATCAACCTCGTCATCTTCAACAAAAACTAGTAGTGAAAAACCGCCCTATCAAACTTTGGTATATCCAGAAAATGAGGGTGAAAACAGTGCTTTTTACAAAATAATGATGAACACTTTAATGTTGATTCACTATATAGTTGTGTTACCAATTCTTGTTCTTTGTTTTATTTCACTTCGAAATTATTTGAGAAGGACAGGCTGGATAGTGCCAAATGGAAATGCGGGGGGTGACAGTGTTGAAATGAGAGAAATATATAATGCAGCTGCAAATATTTCAACAACAACACAAGGGAATCCTTTAGAAAAATTTGTTAAAATTGCAAAAAAATAAGTTTTGACATTATTCATTTCGTTTTTGGGATAAAACCAAAAGGTCGCGTTGATAAATCTTTGCATACAGTGCCTTTTTCATACACCGGACGATACGCCTTTTTCATTCCTTGTGTGTACACTGATGATGTTTTGTGTCGACGAATTTTTGAGTAGGGAATGCGACAACTGATCTCAATGTTGTTCCTCAAAAATTTATTATCGTATTTCATCATAAAAAATTTGTTGAATTTATTTTTGTATCGTACCTGAATTTCAACAAAACCATTTGAAGAATTCTTCTGAATGTTAACAGAGCGCGAGCCTTGTAATTTAGTTCAAAACCACGAATCTTGCTCACCAAACGCAAGTCTCTTCCTTCCATATCCACATGCAAATAGGCATAGTTTTTTGCACCGGCACAAACAAAAGCTATAATGCGTCTTCTGGGCAGCTCATTGGTCATGTCTCCAAGGAATTGTCCTAAAAACGGGTTGTTTTTAACACACACTTTTAGAGCAAACTGACCTTCTTCCAGTCCGGGTTGATCAATTCTTCGTTTGGTGAACAAGCTGTCCGTATCAGTGTACAACGGTTTCAAACCCTTTCGAATTGCCTCTTGTATCCGTGCGTACAGCCGTCTTCGTGCATGAGAAGTGACAAACACTGCAGTGGGGACGGAGTTTGTGTCGGGCGGCTCAGCGAACTCTTGTCTGCGTCGATAGACCAGACGGTCCAGCTTCTCGTTCAAATGCACAGCGTCAATCACTTCAAATCGATCATCGCCGATCAGACGATGGAACTCTTCAGGAGATTTGGTGATTTGGACATGTGTTGGATTGGAGCGTTGACACAGTTTGCCCCATAAGGAATTCAAAAGGATTTTTCTAAAAACAATAGAAAAAGTAAAAAAATAGTTTTTTGGATATTAAGCATACGCTGTATGTCGGAGCCCTTTGTTAGGTTGGATAGCGTCCACATCCAATTGGATATTCTCACGTTCCAAATATTTGCGCACAAATGCATCTTTTTCTTCAGCGCTCATGTCGGGTGTAGGCCAACCTGTGGACTCAACCTCAAAATTTAAAAAACAAATTTAAGCAAATCAAGTGGGTTCAAAAAATAGGAAAATAATAATAAAAATACCTTTAACTTAAGGAAGGCATTTATGTAATCGGCAAACAATCCACGCACCCACTGTCTCTCGGGCCAATGCCAAACCTATAATATGTGGAGAGGTGTGATTGTGTAAAAAATTCAATTGTCAACAGTGTTGATACATACCTCAAAAACTTCATGGACCGTGTAACCAAGTTGAACTGCCAGAATGATGTCCTGATGTAGAAATGCAGCGATCCACCCGCGCTGCACATGGCTGTGACGACACCGACGTTTGCTTTTCAGATCTGCACAACGTGCACACAAAGGAAACACAAGATTGTTAGCTCTTGTCCGGTATTGAAGAAATGGTGGCAATGAACTAGCACCAACACAATCCATTCTTTTTGGTGGTTCTATGCGGCACAGGATCAACCCTTTATAGGGTAGTTGTTTGTCCGGACGTGGCATTGTTGTATGGCGGCGCCATGGAAGCTTTGGTGCAGCTTGGCAATGTTCTTGTTGTTGAAGTTGTTCACACGTGTAGACGAGTGGAAGTCCAACAGGGAACAAGTCATCCTTCATGACTTTTGGATAAAGTGATATCTGTGTGAAAAAAGGGTTAATTTTCAAAAATATATGATTATTATTATTACGATGTCGAACAGTTCAATGCACTCCTCCGCTGACTGACAACACGAGAACAATTGAAATGGTTCAACGCGTCCGCCACGAAGACCGTGCATGCGAGGATGGAGTGGAGGTGGCACAAATGTCTTATTGTACAACCGACGTAGCCCGGGGTTGCGTCCCAATGCACGGTTCCATTTACACTCCCACACCTCGTGAATGCGGTAACCCTTTCGCTCCAGCTGTTCCTTCCGACGTTGAGTGGCCTCTAATAACTCTTCGGCGGTATGTTTGCCTGCCAGTTTTGTAGTTCTGTTTCGATAGCATTCGCTACATCCTAAAATGTATGAGTGTGTGTTTATAATCAGCTAATGTTGTTTCTTGTTGTTTATTGGTGGTGGTGCATACCGTGAAATCGACATCCCAGAAATTCAATGCATTCTCGCTGTTGTCGTTGTTGTTGACCTGCATTGTTGCGAACTACCAGTGCGTCAATGCGATATCCAGTGTCCGGAACGTTGTGTTCTCCACATTGCCATTCAGCTGTTTGAAGTTGAATGCCGGAAACATGTGTGAACAATTTGAAAAAGCGCAGTGCTGCCACCGACTGTTGTCCACGCACGTTCAGCCCTTCTTCTGGGAAGTTGACCACCTGGTTCGGTTCCAGAAATTGCGCTCTCCACATGGTTAGCGCTAATTTAGCAATGGTAGATGACTGCTCAAAAGGTTCAACTTGTGCACTGATCCCCAAAATTATTTGTCGAAAACGGGCACAGGCTGCTCTGAAATTCAGAGAACGATTTTCCCTCATACCTCATATGAACACACAAAATGTTACCTTAGCAGACGGGTGTCATTTTTACAATATTCCAACAGGGAAGTGCGCAGACAGAATTTTGTGTTTCGATTTGCAGCATACCATTTGACAAACTCCGCCAATTGTTTTTGCTTCATTTCCATTGGACCATATTTTGCCGGTGGCGGTAGCCGGGTCAGTTGAACATTCAGATTCTGTGCCCGATTGAAAAAATGGGGAAAGAAGGGCTTCTCCTCCAACCCATACACATCCGTCAGTCCAAAGGTTTCGAATTGCGATGCCAGCGATCCGTTCAAAAAATTAAGACTGTCCTTGAAAATAAGCCGCCTCTGATTTGAACCGCTCACCATTGCCGAATATATTTTCAGACCTACAGCCAGGGGTGGAAAAAAGTATATATGTATGTTGAAGTAAAAAAACAAATTAGTTGTAAATTAGAAAACACAAGCCAAGTCAATACCTGACATAATCATTTTCGGCTCAATTCCCCGTTTGTACAACTGTTCCAGCACGAGATGTAGATCGTATTTGCCCGCGTTATGGGCGATGACATATGTTGTCGTTGCATATGAACCGGAACGAAGCAAAAAATTCAAAAATGCATCTAACGGAGATGGTGTGGAAGAGACTTGTTGTTGTTGTTGTTGTTGTTCATCGAAGTTGTGGAAAGCGAGCAATCGTCTATTTCCTTGCTCGAGCAAATGCTTTCCGTGACGTTGCTTGAACCGTGCACCCCATACACCACAACAACAGTTTGCAGCTTTTTGCTCAAAATTTTCAGGATTGCCAATATCAATTCCTTCGTCCAGACAATATTTGCACACAATTTCGGCAATTAACAAATTTGCTTCATGTTTATAGCACTGTATTATTTTGGAATTATTTTTATTTTTTCTACAGAAATTAACCATTACCGGCGCTCCGTTGACATCAATCTGGCGATCTTGCGTTGCTTCAATGTCGTAGAATACGTAGCGCACCTGGTTGCACACGCGGCGCACCGCAACCATATGCAATGGTTGTATGTAGCAGTGGTGTGCAGTATCGGTGGTATACTGCACTTTGCATTTCGAACATTCACTCATCGGTGGAGGTTTGCCCTCCAAATCGTCGCACCGTTGTCCGGCACAATCATGCTTAGCTCTTATGTATCTCTGAAATAAAATGCGAAACAAAAAATGTTTTTCTTATATATGATTTTATACCACACGTCCGCAACCTTTGCAGTAAAAACGTTGTTCGCATATTGATCGTCCATTGCGAGGGCCACGCAACAAATGGTGGTCATAGCATTCCCTGTTCGGGAACAGGAATTCACACTCAGCGCACCGGATCTGACGTCCCTGAGTTTTTTCGCAGGGGAACTGATGACCATATCGGAAGCACAATCTGCACGCCTTTTTACACAATGGCCAATGAAAGTTTTTAAACGCTGCGCGTTCACAGTCCAAGCAATAGTCTCCTCGCGCCTACAAAAAATAACCACAATTTCAATTATAGCACAAAAAATTACTGATCAATTTTGTTTTTAAAAAATAAGTCTTGTCAAAATCGAATCAGATACCTTGAAAAGTTCAGATGGTTTGCCAATGGGTTGATAGTGGTGATTCTTCAGGACAAGGGTCAAATTTTTGAGAGCAGCTGGATTATCTGCTTTGAAACAAATTTTGCCGAATTTATCCATGTCGAATATTGCAATTCTATAGCGCCCAGGTGCCTTTAGGTCAAGATAACGTTGAATTTGTTTGACATGCCGCATTCCATAGCCAGGTAAATTTAGGGGAAGCTTTGCAGCCAAAATTAAGCGTGCTGCTGCGATTGTTTGAGCTGTAAATTTGTGAATAAAATTAAATATAAAAAACCAAAAATTAAATAATAATAATGTACCGTTAAACAAATTTTTTGAAAGACGTCGAAATTGCTCAGACTTCGGTCCAAATTCAGCATAAGCTAATGCAACCACAGCCGAACGTGCCAAACAATAGTTGTCCGAGTTGCGAATGTTAACCAGAGACCGGGATGTCAAAGTGGGGCCGCGACCATCTCCAATGATTCCATGACATCCGCCTGTGGGGCTTTTCCTTCTCTTCCTTCTTACGTTTGTTCCATTTTTGTTGCGGTGCCATCTTCGTTTCTGTTGTCTTGTGTTTTCTTAACATTTTTATCATACTACATGTTTCGATAAAACAAAAAATGTGACAAAACAACCAACCTATGCCCCAAACTCCGAATATTTTGCATTGTAGAGGTGATTGGAATAGCTTTAGCCTCCCTGCTGATTGTTTTGCTAACCATACAAATGCTGCGGCCAATACAGCTGGATTATTTTGCATAGGGCTCCGTAGGGGGATGTAAAAGGGTGTCTCCATCAGCGCATTTTGTATTTGAACACTCACATAACGTGGTTGCCGCCCCCAGTGTTGTTCACTGCCTGAAAACAGACGTTCAAGAAGTGCTGAAAAGATTTTCTCTAATAATAGATCAGGTCGTCTCGCATGCTTGAAATGTTGTAATCGGATGTCCATGTATTCACCATATGTACGTCTGCTCATGGACTTCATAGGTTGAACGGAATTTATTTTCAAAAAATGTGTGATGGGGTAGCGTTCACGTTGTTTGAAATGTTGATGCAGTTGTTGTCCGTGATGTTTGATCCTTTTATGGAGTTGTCGTCGCTGTTGTTGCCTTTTTCTGGTGACTCTGTCCAAATAGGGCCATAGACCGGGAGGCGAATCGCTCAGCGAAGTCCCATACATCAAATTCTCATCGTCATTGTTGTCAAAGTCGAAAGATGTTGTTTTATTTGCAGGCATTGTGTGTGTGTGTGTATCTATGGAAAAATTGGAAATTAACAAATGAAGGAATTTAGTCAATAATTAAAAAAAATACTACGCATAAACACTAATATTTTCATCTATCGATAAATATTTTTGATAATTATTCCTTCAAAAAATTTTGCCGTTTTTCTTTCCTTTTCTATCTTTCAATTTTTCTTTCCAACTCATCCCTTGCTACCCAGTTTGTAAGCGCTTGTTCATCGATCGACCGACCGACCGACATCTACAAACACCCATAGATGAAAATAGATCAGCATAAATGGAAAAATGAGTGTAGAAGCAGAGAAAATATCGGCTAGAGAAATAAAATATAAGCTAGAGAAAGAGAAAAATAGCTCCTTCTCTGCTTATGTCTGCCTCGCTCGCTGCGGGGAGAGGCAGAGAAGCGATGGAAGGAAGGGAGAAAAAAGGAGCCAACAACTCACTATTTCCTTTCACCCTTGGTTCATTCCCCTTCCTTTTTCATACATTTCCCACTTCCATCTTCCTCCAAATTCCCGAGAATTGGAGAAAGGTGGGTTTTTGTAATGGAGGAGTTTTTTGCTGTTCTATCCGCGTTCAGATAGATACATTATCGTCTGGGAAAAAATTTGAATCATCCAACTTCTGTTAAGGTGTTTTGTGGTGGTGGTGGTGGTGGTGGGAGGTGCAGTAAAAGGCGGGATGTGGTGAAGGCACTGTCCAACAACAAAAAAACCACAACATGACTCCGCCTATTTGGACACGACGACGAAGGATCATCATCACCATCAACATATTTCTTCCAATGTTTGGTGCGATCATTTCACCGACTGGCAAATCCATCTTGTGTCAGTAAGTTCTCATCCTGTCAAAAAAATCCATTCCCTTTTCAAAATATTTTTTCCATTTTTAACAAATTTATTTTCTCCCAATTTTCAAAAATTAATTAAATTTTTCCTTTCACTTCCTTAAATTAAATTAAAAATATTTTTTCTTCATTTATTTTTTCTTAAATTAGTTTTATTTTTTAATTTCAAATTTGAACATCATCATCGTCATGAACCAATATTTATTTATCCATTCAAACTAAAAATGCCTGAAAAAAATTTCAATTTTTTTCCTATTTTTTCTCTGAAAAAATCTGACTTGCGATATGACACAATTCATTGTCCAAAAATTTTTCATTAAAAACTTTTTCCTTCCATTTCCAGTCTGACAAAAACTCGTACTACCCAAATTGCTTCTCTCATACCCAACCATTCAACCTACTGACTTCACAACAAATCGAAAAGTTCTCGCAATGTCGCATTACAACGCAAATTTGATCTGCCTCACTGGAGGCAAGTTGTTATTGTTGTCTATTCCTGAAATCAATCATCTCATCCGTAATTTGCTAAGGTGACGGTCTCGAATCAAACCATCTTCATGGTTCGAGCGGAGAAGAGTTTTTTCCTCGAGGAGGGGGTGTTGATGAAGAGGATGGATGTGGTGGTGAAGGAAACCGCAATCAGATCAAAGGGAAAAGTTTGGGAGGTGTTGATACGAGTCTGGAGAAAGAAAATGTAGCACCGATTGTAGCTCCTAGGGCTCCAAAAAAGAGAAAGAAGACGAACAACATGACGGCAAATAAGAAGCGATCATCGGCAACCGATCCTGCGGGAAGCGAAACTCCGAAATTGGGGGCAAACAAGAAGAACAACTGGAAGAAGAAAAAAGTCGCGGCGGTCGATGGAAGTGGAGATGCACTGTTGGCAAAGAATTTGCAGGCGAAGTTGGATGCAGGCGAAGATGATGACGAAGAGCATGTGAATGCCATCCTCGACGAACTTATGCGTAAGTTAAATTTTTACTGCTTTTATGTCATATAGATTTTTTCGAAAAAATGTCTTCATTTCATGTACGGAAAAAAGAATTACTTATTGCTACGTTTCCTTTTTACAGGTGAACTTCCGGTAGAAGAGCGTAAATGTGTAGGACCGGTGAAATACAAAAAGAACAACACAGTGCCAAACAAGCAAAAGAGTGGAACCTTGTCGGGAAAGAAGAGAGCTGGAGACACCACCACCACCACCACTGCTCCACCAAAAAAAGAAGGCGCGAAGAAAGTGGAGGTGTTGGATTCAAAAACCGGCAACTACAACAAACAGAAACCAGGTAGCGCTGAATTTGGCATTAGTTATCCATGAAAAATTGTATGTCAAAATTGGAGTGTTTTCAGGAGTTGGCGTTGCTATGGGAAAGAAGCGTCCACATCAAGCTCCGTCGAATGTCAAACAACAACCGCCCAAGAAGAAACAACGCAAGGATGTTGAAGTGGTTGATTTGACCAGCACCGGCGATGAGGAGAAGGAGGAGGAGGACGAGAATGGCGACTACACATTGACCACCATGACAGATTCATCCAAATCAGTGACATTGGGGAGCAAGGACACCAGCTGCGGACTGACAGACAGTGAAGAGGGCCTGACAGATGAGTTCGGATCGTTCATCAGCACCGAGAGCCAGGAAAGTGAGAACAACAATGAGGAAGAAGATGATGATGATAATGAAGAGGAGGAAGAAGAAGATAGTGAGGATGATGAGGAAGAAGTCGAAGAAGAGAATGGGGAGGATGTGCACGTGTTGGACAACAAAAAAGGTAGATATTTTATTTTTTGAGGTTTTTTAGACATTCAATTATGATGTGTTGTTGTTTCAAACAGTTGGAAAACAGCTGGACCGTTGGGGAACTGAGTTGAAACTGGCACCGGCAAACATTTTGAGCTTTGGTCAATGCCGTGATTGTCAAACGCGCCAGAAGTCGATAGGGAAAGTTGTGCGCGGAACAGACGCAGGGCTGTTGACGGCTCACATTGTGCAGTGTGGTGACTGCCTGAAGGGAAACAGAGCTCTCCGAACCAGCATGTTGCGCTATTGGGGGTCTTGCGACGATGACAACAATGCTCAGGGAAATGCGGCGAAATCCGGATCAAAAAAGGGGTCATCAAGTTAGAATTTTTGAATTTAGAAACACACACAGAAAAACATTTTCATTTTTTTAGAATACTGGCCTGAGTCAGATGACTATAAATGTGCCGCCTCCAAATATCTGACGTCCATCGGTCAGTGTGGCAAGTGTCGTGCCAGACAGCAGTCAATGGCAATGGTTGCAAAGGTTATGATTTATTTGTCAATAAAATTTAATAAATACAAAGATTTGATTTTTATTTAGACTGGCAAGCGTTCGTACAATCTGGTGCTTGCACAGTGTTTGTACTGTGTCAGTGCAAACAAGAGCATCCAGTCTGTGTACTGGAAGAACTGGAGCATCTTTGCCAAAACGTCTGGTGGTTGGAACTACCCGAAGAAGAACTACAAAGGACGTCCGAGTCATCACAAGCACAAGAGCACCACCAAGAACTCGTCAAAGGGGTTGAAGAAGGAGAATAAAAGTGGAAAGAACAAGCCAATGAAAAATCGCAAACACTGATCGAAACTAATTTGGAAAGTGTCTGGTTGTTGTAGGGGTTCCAGACATTCAAGTGCTCTTAAAAACAGCCCCCTAAAAAATTTGATCTAATTTTTTTAAAATATTATAATCACGAAATTTTATTTTTTTAATGAATTTTGTTTTTCGATTTGACATTGAGTGCAAATTGAGTATGCTTGCTTTATTGTATCTGCATTCTTGTGGGTACATATGCACTCCGCGCCCTCGACCCATTTGATGATTTGCGATTTGAATGTGTGTATGTGTTTGTGTTGTATTGGTGAAGAAATATTGTTTTTTGCTTCATTCGGATATTGTTTTTTGCTTAATTCGGTTGATTGCGAAGTCACACTGGCTGCAAATATTCTCCCCGTTGTATACTTGTACGAGTCTAATTTCGACTCAACCGTAAAGAGTAAACTCCAAATACAACAATTTTGTCCCTCTGAATTCGGATTCAACCTGAAAGTAGATGTGAAATTACGAGTTCCGGGGAATCCGGGCATTGTGCCCGTAAAATGCACAGGACAGAATGTTTGGTTCAATCCTCTGGGGTAAGAAAATTGTTGTATTTTGGGTGTACTCTGTTAGCATATTTTTCACATCATTTTCCCCGATTTCTCACCCTAGAAGATTGATGCGAACATTCTGTCCTGTGCATTTTACGAGCACACTGCCCTGATTCCCTGGAACTCGTAATTTCACATCTACCTTCAGGTTGAATCCCAATTCAGAGGGAAAAACTGTTGTATTTGGGGAGGTAGTCTGTTAGCATATTTGTTCGCATCATTTTCCCAAATTTCTCGCCCTAGAGGATTGAAGCGAACATTCTGTCCTGTGCATTTTACGAGCACACTGCCCTGATTCCCCGGAACTCGTAATTTCACATCTACCTTCAGGTTGAATCCCAATTCAGAGGGAAAAACTGTTGTATTTTGGGTGTACTCTGTTAGCATATTTGTTCGCATCATTTTTCCCAAATTTCTCGCCCCAGAGAATTGAAGCGAACTTCTGTCCTGTGCATTTTACGAGCAAACTTCCCTGATTCCCTGGAACTCGTAATTTCACACCTACCTTCAGGTTGAATCCCAATTCAGAGGGAAAACTGTTGTATTTGGGGTTTACTCTGTTAAGCATATTTGTTCGCATCGTTTTCCCAAATTTCTCGCCACAGATGATTGAAGCGAACATTCTGTCCTGTGTATTTTACGAGCACACTGCCCTGATTCCCCGGAACTCGTAATTTCACATCTACCTTCAGTTTGAATCCCAATTCAGTGGGATAAATTGTTGTAGTGAGAGTGTGTGTTAATGAGCAATTGTCTTACTTTTAAATTTTTTATAACCTAAATGTATGGCAAAATGTATAAGACAACCTTTCTTCCAATTTATTTTTCACTTTACTATTATAAAATATTAAAATTATAAAATAATTTTCAGATTTTTAGAGATAAAATGGTTTTTAAACCAAAAAAATGTAATAACAATTTGGTACGTCATCATAAAGATCAACTCTTTAACCAGATTGCAATTCAATCTGCAGGAAGTGTAGGTACAAAATAATTAGAAAAATAATTGTGACAAAAACAATTTCTATAAATTTTAGTTGCTCTTGCCAGCCGAGGAGTAGACAACACTCCAACATCCTCTCTTTTTTACCAAGACGTTCCGGTAATAATGCCAACTTCTGAGGAAATGGTTAATTTTTCTCAATTTGTCGAGAAATTAGATACAAAATTCCCAGCGGCACCTATTGTTAAGGTTGTTTTTTAAATATCCAATTTAAATTTAATTTGAATTATTCCAAGTCTAGGTTGTCCCTCCTATTCAATGGTCTGCTCGTCCAGATGACCGCCAATATAATTCTATTAAGTGTAACATCAAAAAACCGGGGTTTTTTTAATAACATAAATAAGCTTTAATATTTGTTTTTAAGAACACAAAAATTTATCAAGCAAAATGAAGGATTTTTTCAAGTTGACAGATTTTTATTCAAAAAAGGACAAAAGTTCAGTGTAAACTATCCATTTGCTCTTTTTCGGGAAAAATATGAATCTACTGAACAGCTAAACAATAACATGCGTTTAAGGTTGTTTAGAATTAAATAAAACTTAAAAATTTAAGTGAAGGTTTTAGTAAAATTATTTCGGAATTCGGAACACACGAACCGATTTACGGTAATGACAGTGACTCAGGCACACTTTTTTCGGACAAATGTACATCTTTCAATCTAAACAATCTCGGGACTCTTCTTGACCGCGTCGTAAGTTTTCTTTCTGTTTAAAATTTTTAGTAAAAATTTACTAGTAAAATATTCAACAAATAAAAATTTGAAAATTTTCAATTGTATGTTTACAGTATGTATTTTTACTTGCACTCGTCATCTTGTCCAATACACACACACGCACACATCGTCCTCGTCATATGAAGATTTTTGTGTAAATTTCATGAATTTTTATTTTTTATTAAGTCCCCAAAAATACCGGGTGTCTGTACACCTTTCTTATATGTTTCAACAGCGGGATCCGTCGCAGCTATGCATGTAGAGGACCTAAACCTAGGATCAGTTAGCTTTAACCATCAGGGCGATGTAAGCTTGGTTATTTTATAAAATTTTAATATTCTTTCCTCCCTAACATTTCCCAGTCTAAATGGTGGTTGGGAGTGCCGGTAAATTTTGGGGCAGAACTTGAGTCAATAATGCGATCAAACTTTCCTGACGATCGCCATTGTACTCATTTCATGCAGCATAAGTATTGTCTTGTCACTCCTTCAGCATTAATAGAACATGGAATACCGTTTTTCTCCACATATCAAGAGGAAAACCAGTTCATTATAAGTCTGTGTTTCAGCAGATTATTTTTTTATATAAATGCCTTTTAAGCTAAACCGGGTGCGTATCACCAAGTCATAAATTTGGGGTGGTCGTGTGCTGAAGCAGTTAATTTCGGTTGTGAGTCGTGGTTACCCCACGGTAAAATTTTTAACATAGATTACATTTTATGTTTTGAAATATTTAGCAAAAATCCTATGTGAATGTTATGATGATTGTGTGAGAATCGATATGTCTTTATTCAAAGGTTTTCATTTTTTAAATAGTTATTCTTATAACAAATACGCATAATTTTAGATTTTCAATAACTACACAATACCCCAGACTCTACACATTTCTTCTTATGTATGTAAGTAATTTTTGACTTTTTTATCAAATCTCAAAAAATTACAAAATTTTGAACCCGTTCAAACTTTGAATCACATAATATAAATGGGTGTGTGAGGGAAGTGGCTAGATTTTATAGCTAATTCAGCAGGGGAAAGCATCCCTTTCTTGGTCGCCAGTCAGCGATGGTCATCCCTCGCTCGACCATGACTCATTGGATGACCATCGCTGGCTGGCGAGTGGCCAATG
>JAQIYK010000212.1:0-17527 GCA_034700465.1 Rotylenchus robustus
TTTTAAGAGAAAATATCGGTCAAGCGCGTGGTAACGCAAAGTCCTCCCGTGACTTCACGTCACGTGACGGGGCACGTAACACGGAATTTTTCCGTAATTTTTGGATTTTGCTGCGCAATATGTTGCGCAGAATACCTTTTTGTTGCTCAACGTATTGCGCAAAATGCCATTTGTTGCGCAACATACGTGCAGAATGCCATTTTGTTGCACAAATTTTGCACAGAACGCTATTTTGTTGCGCAACAAATTGCGCAACACTAAGTCATTTTGCGCAACATGTTGCGCAACAACTGCTCGGAATAGACTTTTTTGCTCGAATTTTTTTGCTTCGTTCTGCGCAAGACGTTGCGTAGAACGAAAATTCTGCGCAACATACGTTGCAAGAACAAAGCAAAATGGAGGGCTGTATTTGCTCTGTAATCCGCCGTTTTGCGCAATATGTTGCGCAGAATTTTCCAAAAATTGCTACCCCGGGATGATCTCTGCTCATTCGTCCTTCAGGTTCCCCTTCGACGAGCAGATGTGTTTGCTGAAGGTGGGCTTTGAATTTGAATGGCACACCATTCCCACATCCAATCCATTCATTGTTTTTGTTCCCAGTTTGGTTCGTGGACTCACACACGCAACTCGTTGGACATTTGCATCGATGGCTCTTTGTTGGACATGCAAAGACACAGCATTGGTGAGAGCAAAGAACACAGTCCAAAGTTCAACTTGATGAACTTTGAACTTTGGTTGGACTGATAATTACTGTCCATATTAACTGCAGATCTGAACTATTACGTGCCGAACGGAGAGTGGGAACTAATCGGTTGGTTGGTCAAAGAATACTATAAAAAATAAAAGTCCCTAATAAGCGACTCCCGTGAACAAAGTGCTGGTGCCCTACGGCGATGCCAATGACTTCTTTGTGGAAATACACTTTGTAAGTGCATTCGGTTGGCATTCGGTTGACCAGATACCATAAATCCCAATTCTAATTTGGTGTCTGCGATTTGGCCAAAGTCTTTGGATGGGTTTCTAGCACAGATAGGCAACCCCCCCCCCAAAAAAAATCCGAAAATTTTTGCGCCACCCACTCCCCAAAAATTTTTACGCCACCCTCTCCCAAAAAATTCCTTGTCCCCCTGCCTAGGTCCCGCGCCTGCGCCACCCCCCCCCCGAAAAATCGCTGCGCCTTGCGCCCCCGGGAGGTGCCCACCTGTGGTTTCTAGGCTAGGCTCTAGGGTTGATATTCCCTGAAAAATTGAGGTTAAGGATCCGGGGATCAATACTGGCTTCTGGAGGTACTTGTTCCCACTTCCTTTACTTGTTCCCACTTCAGTTCATTCACATTCGTCGAAAAACCATCTACTACGGCATGAACTGGTAATGAACACACCGAATTTGTTCCCCCAATTTCGCAATGTTTTGCAATTTTTCCTGAAGGATAGTGCCGTCGGTGTTGTTCCTGCTCAGCAATGTGCTCGGCTTTACTATGCCCGCCGAGTGCGGCGAGAAAATCACTCTCCGTAAGTTCGGCGAATAAGACCAGAGATGACAAATGGCGAATATATACGGTACTTTACAGAAACGACCAATCTGTTGTCGGTTACTGTATTCCTCGGAATGGTAAGTACCTTGGTATCTAAGGTACCAAATTGGGTTCATTCAGTTAACTCTTACTGTGTTCCTTGAGTACAATACCCTTTGGGTATTACGGTAAACTTCCCAACGGTATTTCCCCAAAGGTGGCGGACATTACGCCGCCCACCTCCACTTCGGTGCCTATCATCGCCGCTTTCTTCTCCATCTCCATGGTCATCCTCGGCTCCTCTATCATCTTCACCCTGTTAATCATCAACGTTCACTTCCGCTCTCCGCGCACCCACAAAATGTCCCCTTGGGTGAGTTTGGTTGTTGAGTGGTGGGTTGGGGATTTCATTGTATAAAAATAAAATTACCAGAAAATTGCAAAAAAAGTTTATCTTGTACATGGGATTGATTATGTTTCAGTGATAGTGTCTCTTCCTTTCTAAGGTGCGCACCATCTTTCTGGAATGGCTTCCATGGCTGCTGTTGATGAACCGCCCCGGCAAGCAGTTCAAGAAGCCCAAACGAAAGCGCCGTCGACGTCACCGACACCCATCTTTGGCGGAACAACGCATTGAAGGCGGTAGAGGTGTTCATCAATCGGTGACTATACTTGCAATAACATTCTACAGTACCGCACCTCACCGTAGTACAGTGTCTACTGTATACCATCTCCCAAAGTCAAATTAAACACTACCGTATATGACTTACCTATGCATATGCAAAGTCATGCTGGGCATTCAGCCCGGCAGTCCACCCGCTGGGGGAGTGCATGGCCAGCAGTCCTTCCAGCTGCAGCCCGTCCGCGGCGGCACACCGCTCCACCAGCGCCGCGTGTTCCCCGCCTCCCTCCGCGCCAGCGAGTCCACCACCAGTCGATGCTCCACCGTGTTCGGCGGCTCGCGCAGTTTTCTCAGCGGCCGCCAGGCAACTGCGGGCGGCGATCCGGAAAAGCAGGCACTGCTCTTCCAAGCGGAGACCGGCAGTGTTGCCAGACGTTTGGATGGTTTTGTTTTGATTGATAAATTTCAAAAAAATTGCACATTTTAGAGCGTTTTGATTCCTTCCTGGGAGACATCGGCACTGTGGAACTGTTGCGCAGTACACTCAGGCATGTTTTTCGACTTTCCGCTCAAAAAATGCACCATTTTTCCGTTTAAAGAGAACTCAGCGACTATTTGCTATTGTCCCAACAAAAAATGGACGAGGAGGAGGAAGAGGAAGAAGCCAAGGCGGACTGGCGCTTCATGGCCATGTGTGACTGTTTTTGGGCCTTGGCCCATTTTCGATTTGTCCCTTACTTTCTTCTTTAGGTCCTTGGACAGAGCGTGTCTTTTCGTCTACGGTACTTTATCCAGTCCATTTCCTACAGTATCCTAACCATATTCAGGCTTTATCTGTTGTGCTCTCCCTCTGTGGATCTTTGCTGCCACTCCTTCCTCCTCCGTTGTGACATTGGAAGCGTTGGACAAAAGTGCACTTTGTGACCAACAGAACAAGCTCGGCACGACAACATTCTGACAACACAATACGAGTGACGATGGCAAGAGGCTGTTCTTGTTGATCGTTTCCTTTTTAATCTTGAAAAAAACAATCGTTGCGGAAAAACGATCCCTCCCTCCTCCTTCCCTCAAAAAAACTGAGGAGAGTCGATAACTTTAATTTTATTATTATTTTTATGGTTCTATAATTTTTTCAATTGGTGTTATTTAAATTTATGTTTAGATGTTGTCAGATCTCAGATGCTGATTCTGACGGTAGATTTTCCCTATAAGAATTCCCCGTTTTAATCGTTCCGAAAGAGTTGAAACTGCTTAATAAAATTGTGAAAAATTTTGCTCAATTAAAAATTCTTATCCATAATTAATTGTAAGCCCCGGAATTAGAAAAAATGCTAACATATCGTGTGCGATGTGCCCAATTTTTATAAAAAAAAATTTCGGCGCCCACAATCAGATAGAAGGCAAGTAGATTAGACCTCACCACATCCTCATAACCTCTCTTTGATTAATTGAGTAGTGTCCTTTTTTGCACTTCATATTTGGCATTCAGTAGCAGTAGTCAACATCGAAGACACGATATTAATAATATCATATTAACAAACCAAAAGGACAAAGAAATTTAATATACACACCGGGGGAAAAGTGGAAATAAATCAAAGAGTGGAATGTTATGTACCCAAATCCCATAAATGATATACAGTAAGGTAGCTGCGCTGGGCCAGAGGTATTGAACTGGCACCGATCCCTGGGAGGGCCCTTCCCATTAGAACCAATCGGCACGTTAGTAGGAATTGTCTTTATTCGATGGACCTCGAACTTGGGTAATTAAACCGGTTAATTTAGGGAAAAGAAGCACCGAAAAGTCCCGGAATAATCACCCTTAAACATGGAAAACAGGATAAGATATAGAATAAATCCCAATTGGAAAGAGATCATCTCGGAACAAAGGACATAGAATGATGGGGAGTTATCACTGGGGAAAGGAAAAGCATCGGAATAGGTGAGAAAGATGAGAAAGAGATCAACGAACAGTCGGGAAAGTGATAATGGCAAGCGGATGTGAAAATGGATAGACAGGGACAAAGTGGAAGAGAGAGAAAGAGAGAAAAACAATTCAGAGGGACTGAATAAGCAAGAATAAAATATTTCCTAAACCCATAAAACCTCTAACTTAGTTCAACACCTCACAATACCAAAATGATCAGTAAATTTTTCTGGATTTTTTGCCTAATTTTTGTAATTTTACAGAGAATAAAAAAATCGAATTTTCTAGTGTATGATATTTTCAATAGAAAAAAGTGGGTGCCTGATTTGGTACCTCAACACCTATCATATACCAATTTAATCTCGGTTCTGGATAAGCACCGCAAAAGATGGGACTAGCCAAAATTTCACGAAATTAATGCCTTTGTTTAACGCAAGTTGCGTCAGGCGGATTCGAACCAGTCTAATGCATTTTGGGTGCCCAAGTCTCCATCCACATCGCCAATCGCAACATTATTCAGGTATTTATTTCCATCAGGATCCCGGTGTGTATAAGAAAGAAAAAATACGAGTCGCGGCGACCAAACGCTGTCTTTTATTAATTGAGTAGTGAGTAGTGTGTTTCCATCCGTCCTTCTTGTTAGTTTTAATTTAAATAAATTTTTGTTTTGACGCGATTTCCTTTATAATTTATTATATTAATTAATTTTATTGGGCGCGCGGTGCGATTTCGTCTACTGGCGAGTTCGTCTACTTAGCCAGAACCCCAGAACTGGCAAGTTGATTTAAAAATAATGTCTAGTCGATTGTTTGTTGATTTTGAAGTATTTTTTTGGCAAAAATTCAGAAAAAAGTAATAGACGAAACCGCCACTTTTGGCTTAGTAGACGAAATCGCCAGTAGACGAACGCGCCGGCAGCGATTTTATTGTGTTTTGTGGATTATATGTATGTACAAATTTTTTTGTACATATAAAAAAGGCGCCGCGCGAATTTTTTTTACTAATTTTAAGAACAAAGGGAAATCCTAGCAAAAAACCCACCATAATTAATCGCAGTTTCAGATCCGTAATAGTATATAAAGGAGCGGTTTTGAGTCAAAGCTCATTTTACACGGATTTCCTTTTGCTGCACACAACTACCTAACTAGGTATCTACTGTTTTTAATATTTCCCGCTTTCACCTTATTTCCCCCCAATTTTAGCAACTTTCACTCGATTGGCATGGTGTTGATCAACTTGACGGTGAAGACGCTAGATGGCGCTGACAAGGTGGTCGCAGTGGATGATCAGGTAAATTTGGATATTTATAATCATTGCTGGACTCATCACTTCTTTTTAGAACTCACTTGATGGCTTTCGCCGCAGAATTGAGGCAGCAATTGGGATTCCCAACGAGCGACAAAGGCTGATATTCCGCGGACGTGTGCTCACCGACGGGTTGCGCTCCCTCAAAGACCATGGATTTGCCGATGGATTGGCCGTGCACGTCGTCGCAAAAGCTCCACCACCAAAGGCCGCGGATGTTCCGTCAGCAGAAGCATCTTCCTCGCAAACCCGACAACAACGGTCTGCAGCAGCAGAAGAAGGCGCGACGCCGCCGATGACCACCACGCAACACCTAATTGTCGCCCATGTTCCACTCGAGCGGACGTCGATCTTTGCCAATCCAAATGCAGCCATGGTAAGCAATGTGAAATTCGAGGCTCGTTTAACTAAAAAAAAATCGAGGCTCGTTTAACTACTTCTGTTTTAGGATACCGTCGCAAGAGTATTGGAGCAAATCCGAGGGTCGTTTCGTGTTGAAGCTGAAAGTACACTGCACTTGAACCAACCGGACAACAACGACTTTGTGATCAATGTCATTTTTCAAGGGATCCGCCATCAAACGGTGAACAGTCCGGCACGGGGGCGCTTTGAGGTACTTCGAGTTGAAGTCAAGAAACTGATGTGGCTTGTCGCATTGATAGAGGTATTTTTGTTTGCGGCTTTATCAGAAATTCCCTTCAATGATCGAATACCACCCCTGGATTTAGTCTCAATTCCTGGAGCGAGTAGACGCAATCATTTCCTGTCTACCTGAGCCGACCGAAGACGAATCGTACCGAAACATCAGCAACATTTTGTACGCAATGCATGCCTTTGATTATTTTGACGAAAGCGCGCTGCAGAGGTCCGTCGATTGGAAGAAAGACGCAGAACTGGCCCGACTTGTACGCGAATTGGATGCTTGGCAATTACCCGAAAATGCGGCTCACTTGCAACAGCTCAACCGATACATCACAGTCAGGTTTGTTTAATAAACACATTTTGTTACTTCTCCACTTGTAAATGATCTTTAAGACACTCTCTGTCCACGGATCTATGCCGACTTCTCACGATGCTGAACATCATCGACGCCAAAATAACCGGTCACCTGTTGAGTCGCTACAATCGTCTTTTGGTACAATCACACAATCTTCAGGTTAGTTAAAATAGGTTAGTTTTTGTTTTTCATTTCCAGTATTATAGACTTCGTCTTACACCGCTCGATTGATGAATTGCTTCATGTCTGCAGTTTGTCGCGTCCAACACATTCGTGCCCACATCTACCATTTGGTCAGCGACATCGGAATACACATGGATGGAAATGAGATGAATCGGCTGTATCCACAATTCATCAGCTATGAGAGAGATGAACCACCACAAGCTGATGTCAGTCTGATATTTTACCAATCGCGGAATGCCAACGAGCAAAGCCAAGAACAAAGTGCTGCTGCGACAAATGAAGGGGGAAGCGAAACTCCGTCGAATACAGCTCTGAATGCAATGCTTTCTGGGTTTATGTCCATCGCACAACAACGTGAGTGATTAGCTACATAGTTAATGGATAATAAACTAGTTAGCACTTTTCAGTGATGAGTGGTGCTGATCAACGTCGAAGTCCGGCCGAATCTACTAGCACAAATGTGTCGCGTGACTCATCTGGATCTTCATCCATCTCTCCTTCGTCCAGCGCTTCTGACTCCTCGAGCACTTCTTCAAGTTCTCGTCAAACGGCAACCAAATCATCATCTATAATTGAGGGCGTGTCCCATTCGCCAAGTCAAACTGGAGCGCCGAGCACTGAGCTACTTTTTGGTCAACTTCCACGTCCTGAGCGATCGCGTGTTATTCAACGACGTATTCCGATCACATTGGGCACCCTACGTTTTGGATGGAATCAAACTTCGCCGGAGGTATGTTTTTAGTTCTCGTAAAAATTATCCAAAAGTTAGCTGTTTATAGTCGCCTAATGCAATATTTGTGGGTCCTCAACCGCCAGCTCTGCCTCTCTACACGATTGATCCATTCTTGGCGTGTTCCAGCAGAAGATATCGCGTGTTCGAGAGTGATTCGGTGAGTGCATTATTGTGAACCTTAAAATCCACTACTTACTTTAATTACTCAATTTTTAAGCGCCATGATGACTTTTGGAATGATCCGGCAACCATTCGACTTGGGCTTCGTCCTCCACAGAATTCAATTGCTGCCTCGACTCAAAGCAACAGCCAACAGGACGGACCCTACAATGTTCCATCAAACGAGAATGTGCTGAGCAGAATGTTACGCCATCCACCAATAGGCATTGGGCGAAGGCAGGCGCCTCAGGACTTAGCTCATCAAATGGCGAATTCCGTATTGCGCGTTGAAACAAATGCGGATGGCGAAGCAGTATGTTTTTATTGTTTTAAAAGAGAAACTTTTGGTGTTTTTAAAACTTTCCAAATTATTTCGAACAATTTGCCAAATTTACATGAAAAAAGAAGACAATAACGATGATCAGACACTGTTAAGGTGTTTGACGATCTGGATGAATTTGCACAACTTGTTCGCCAGACGCTGGAATCAATCGTTCGTGTTATGGCTCAACACGACACCAGCATTATACCGCCGAATACTGCACAGCTCAGGAGTGGTTTCACGGCCAATTCACCAGGTAACTATAAAACACAACTAAATAGAATCGACACAATATTTGTTGTTCTTCAGTCTTTGGTTTTGCGCCTTACGTTGTGGCTGCTCCTACGCTCGTTCCGATGCGCCTTGCTCAGTCTGACACTGACATGTTACCGAATATTGGTGGTGGCGATGGACTTGAGGTTCGGAATTTGGACAAATTGTTTTTCTGTTGCGTTAAATGCCGAATTGTTTGTTGTTGTCAGGGCACGCTCACGATCACTGCTCGACTTCCTGCCGAAGAAGCGCGCCGACCGCCAACTGATCAACCGTCAACCAACCAACAGCAGCAACCAAACTGCAGGCAATGATGATTGGGTGAAGATTCAGCCATTGACGGGAACATCCGTCCGTACCAATCACAATTCACGCTTCTTTCTCATATTGTCACCTTACCCATTTTTCTCGTTCTTTCATCACGATCTCGTTGGTATTTATTTAATACATATATTTGAGTACATTGTATGTGCTACTATGAATACATAATTCCGTTGTATAGGCCCGTAGCTAGCCACGGGGTTCGGGGGGATTAATTTGACGACCTTTTTTTATTCGAGCCGAAAAGTCGATTCTTAGGGGTATATTTTTAATATTGCACGAAAAAATTCGGTTTTTGGGGTGTATGTTTAGTTTAAGAGCTAAATTTTCATTTTGCGGTGCCAATAGGCGCCGCGCAAAATTTTTTGACGGATTTTGGGTTCAATAAGGGGATATTCTGTTGAAAAATGAGTCGCGAAAAACTTTTGTGAACAAACAAAGGGAATACCCAATACCCCCTATTCCCCCCTAGCTACGGGCCTGTATGTAACAAAAATGCTCATTTTTCATTTTTTACAGATTATAATTTGCGATTGTTATCACTTTTATTTGCCTAATCCTTCGTAAAGGCTTAATGCGTGCATAATGTTAGTGTCCGTCTTCGTGCTTTCCACAAACTCGGCCATGGCCAGCGTTGCATCGGGTTCCTATGCTTTTTAAATTATTGAAATCGGATTTTGTTGTGCAATTAGATTTTGTCAAATAAATTATTAATATTTTTTAAAATTTAAGAAAACAAATATAAAACAAAAATATAAAATTATACATAGATGTGATCACTGATCATTGATTGACAAAATCTAACATCGAATCCGTGATAAACACCGGCAATTAAACACACCATTTTGATGCATCAAAAATACAGCACAAAAAATGGAATTAAAAAATTAAAAATAAATGAAAAAATAGTTGATTGGGATAGTGCCTGATTTTTTGTCAGAATTAAAAATATTTCTCCTCACCTTGTTTAGGGTAGTCCAGGTCAGAGTGGCTCTTTTCTCTGGAACTGCCTCCGTTTCTGGCGTTTTCATCCCATCGCCAACTAACTTGTAAATGTGCGTGATGAGAGATTCTGAAGGACGAATCGAATAATGTATGTGCGATGGGATTGCTTTGGAAGGAACATTTTCAAGGGTTTACGATGTATATTTTCGACCAAACAAGGTTAGTATTAGTACACAGTAGGTTGAGGTTGCTAAACAAAAATCGAGCAGAATGTTACGCCATGTTCCATCGTAAAATTAATATTTTTATATCGTTTTGATGATGGTGAATGTCTGAAAAAGGGAAATCCTTTTTGTAACCCGAGATTAATTTCTACCTCTTTAAATCCATCGGTACTTTTCTGATCAAATGTAATGGAAAAACTTTAATTCGAATAGGAATTTACATCGCGATTTTCCATTCCCTAATACCAACCCATTTCTTGTCGAGTAATGGCCCCGTCCTTGTCCCGATCGTAAATCCGGAAGAGCCAGCCCAGTTTGTGCTCAAGAGTGCCTCGTCCGGTGATGGAGAGAGCGTGCACAAACTCGGGGAACTCAATCGCACAATCCTGACAATTTAGCAAATGAAGGTATTCCGCACCAGGGGCGTAACGAGGGGGTGCAGCACCCCCTCCCCCAAACCGTCAGAAAGGTCGAAAATTACAACGTTACGTCCCTGTTCCTCATTGATATTTATTACCTGGTTCTCATCGTACACTTTGAACACATAGCTGGCAAATTCGGTAGGATCACCTTGGGGGAAGAACTGTCTGTATATCTTCTGGAAGCCCTGAAGAACGAAGCGAACAATAATAAATTAAAAAGCATTGTTGTTTAGCTTATTGGTAAGTACTACCACTTCAGTGAGCAGCCCATTTGGACAATCCCTCCTGAAGCCCCGGTACCATTGGCGGATCTCTTTCTCCGTAACTAAAAATAATAAACCATTGCGCAAAAATTGGAAACTGTATAAAATTTTTATTCTTATTTTTAATAAAACATCTACTAACTGACAGTTGGTCTGTTTGGCGATGGTTTTGACTTGGTCGCTGCTCATCAGCTGCTTGCTCTGGCCCTTGCCCATGTGCTGTTGCTGCGAAGATGGATGTGCCCAACGGGCATGCCCAATTAGCGCAAAGGCTGGCGGAAGGCGGCTGGCACTGCTCGCTTGAGAAAGAAACAAAGTCCGATGAAGCCGCAAAGATTATATTTTGCAGTGGTGGAGAAGGGAGGAAATGGTCGATATTTGGTGGGGAAGGGATGGGACGTCCGGACGAGATGAATGGATGGAGGGGAGAGAAATGGGGTGAGCAAAATATATAGGTGCCAGAGACAGGGGGAGGACACACTCCCAGGAGGGCACTTTTAATTATTTGTCCCCAAATGATTGATGTACTTGCTTAAAGCTCTTATCGAACTGAAGATAGAACTCGGAAAATTAAATAAATTAAGGTAGGTAATGTTTAATTGGTAATACTGTAGTTTGTTCCCCCCATTTTTGAAAACACCAAAAGTCATAGATGAGATCAATGATTTGACGTCAGATTCGACGTCAGATCTGACCTCTGACGTCAGATTCGTATTTTACGCCCTTGGAAACCACCGTATGCCAATTTTCAGCCAACTCGAAAAAGGAAATTTTGGTGTTTTCAAAAGGGGGGAACAAACTACAGTATTACCGTTTAATTTTACACTTTTTTGCGAGTTGGAGAATTGTTAATTTGTAAAATGCAATTTTTGATATTGGTATCAAAGTTAAGGAAAGTGAGTGTGCCAAACGAGTTGGCGTGGTAATTTGTTCATCCAGCGACTTGCGACTCTCCTCCTCCTGACCACACTATCCAGCATCTGAATACATTTCCGTCCTCTTCATCCTCTCATCACTTCTTACAAATAACCCCTCTGCGTAAAGCCAAAAACGACGTTACCGTGGAGATGGACATAATTAAAGGAAGAAAAGTGCCAAAGTTGTCGGCTACGTCCCTTTACTCTGTATCTTTCTTCTCTTTAACGCTTGAATAACATGAAACCCGCGGCCGGAAATAGTTTAAGACACGGATTAGAGAAAGTCTTTTTTGTTTACCAGCATCAGATTTTAAAATCATTTGCATCTCGCTTGAATTTATTTAATAAATGGTAATTCAAATGTCAACATTTAGGCCATAAAATTCATTTTTAGTGGAGTAATGGATGGGACCAGATTAATGCAATGCAATCGCATCTAATTTGTTTGTTGTGAAAATCAATGTTCAAAAAAGTCGATATTGAAAATTGAACAGGATTTTCATATTTAAAAATAAAATATAAATAATTCAAATTTTTAAAATAAAATTTTATAAAAAATTAACGATAAATTAGTATCTTCTAGGAATAACCTGCCCAATACCGAGAAAATTTTTGTCAAATGGCTGATTCGGAGTAGTCAATAATGTGAAGTCATTTTCTTCGATTTCTTTGGTGTTCCTTATTAGCCAAGTTGACTTGTGCAGTGAATAAAGTTTGATGGAGTCTAATTTTTGATGTTCGGTATGGAGTAGGTTCAAATCTAAGATGGTTTAAAATGAAGAATTGAAGGTTTTTAAGAATCCTATTTTTCAAATTTTGTAAAAAAATCCAAAAATCATGAATGTTTTTTTTTCACAAATTAAAAAATAAAACCAAAATTCACAAAAATATATTAAAAATTTCCACTATTTTTCTAGACAATGATACTCTCAAGATAAATTTTTAGTAATAGCAGAATTTGGCTTTTCGAATGACATGGGTTTGTAATCCTTCCACCATTAAAACTGGCCTACCAGGTGGATCATTGTAGTATTTTGATTCAATGTTCGATTCATCATCGTTGTCTTCTTCTCCCAGTAAACATCGTAGACCTGAAAAGTAAAAATAAAAATAGTAAAATCTTTAAATACATTTTGCGTACCAATTTTTGTAGAAGGAAACCGGAAATAATTTGTATAAAGTGCAAGCCAGAACTGGCGTGATGCTCTTCCGAGATCGGGATTGTCAAGTTGCGTGCAACATTTCTGAAATAAAACAACCAAATTACTCATATTATTGTTTTTATTATTATTGTTTTATTGTTCCAAAATACATCGCAATACAATCTCCAATGTTCGTTATGTTCTCTTTCTTCTTTGGCCATTTTGTTTTTCATTTCTTCAACATTTTGCAGCTTTTTGTCCTTTAACAATACATTCCACCCATTTTTGGCTTCTTTTTTTGATTCATTATCGTTGATTTCGATCAGCTCAATCCCTGTATTGTGAAGTACTTCAGCAATCGCTTTAGATAGCTTTGTCATTTGCACAGTTTGAGGTTTTTCTGTGACTAGAAAAGCCGCTTTCTAATGAGAAATAAAAGTTTCGGTGCGAAATTTCAAAAGATTTTACTGTTTCAGCGTCGTCTTTATTCTGCTGCAGTCCATTGTCTGAATTTGATATTTGTTCCATTTCCTTTGCGTTTTTTGCTGAGGCAATCTGAATAATTCGTTGAAATAAATTTATAGGTGAAATAATGGGAGATGGATTTCAAGATGGTAAAAGATGTTTCAATTGTTGGAGTTAAAGTGATTACTAAGGGTGTATTTTTCTTAAAAAAAAATAGGACGGATCTATTTTCATTTTTCGGATTTAAGACAAAATTGTATTTAGATTTTATTTTAAATTACAATTACCATTTTTAAGTGACATTTAAAAAGTATCTTGGCCATTAATTTACAGGTTTAATTTTTTGAATTTGTTTTTTAAAGTGTTATGTTTTTATTTTTTGATAGTTTTTAGATGGAGTTCCTCTCAAAATGTATTAATTATTGACTCGAAATGAATTAATTATTGAAAGAGATTTGTGTATGTAACCATTGTTTACACCTCATCCATTTCTTCCAAATCCTGAAAATTCCCATTCATTAGTTTGATGAAGTCAATGTTGTTCTCAAACTCCTGTAGCATTGCCATATCCTGTTGTCGTTTCTTAGAACAACAATATATAATCCCAGGATCCAACGGATGTGCTTCAGTGTTGAAAATCCATCCACCAGCTGAAATGTTTTCACTTTGAAACGAAATCAGAAACTATACAATTTTATGTTTTTTTTGTAAAACCTGATGGCCTGAACCTGATGTTAATTGATTCCACTCTCATTTAATGTATAAATCGATATATTTTGCGCACATATTATAAATGATGTTTTTCCCTTTTACTGTCAGTTCCATTTCTCCTATTATTCATCCGAATCCATTAATGGAAAATCAATGAATATGGGACCTCTTTTTATTCATTTAAATTGATATTATTTTACATTTCTAATTTCTATTAACATTTGAAAATTACTGCCATCTTATTAATCCACCTTATAATGAAATCTTCTTTACTTCTTTCTTTTCGTTTATTTGTGTTCAAAATTGAAAATTTTTGATCAAAGAATACGAAGGATATGTGGCAACTGGTCCACCCGCAGTTGACTACCTTATACGTTTATACCACCTAGGTATATTATAAAAAAGTTTCCTTCTCCACTCCGTCATTTGTCATTAATCTTCTCCATTTCACTAAACTTTATTGTTTTATGTCGCCCCAGTAAAAAAGGATGCACTCTGCCCATCCCCACCCGTCAACTGATTATCGTTCACTTGAGACGGACGCCGAAGGTCATAGCGCTGATGAGCAGCGGCGCGTCAATTGGCGCACTCGTTCTCGCCCCCGTTCGCCGCCTCCGCCCGCCACTAACCATTGCACTCGCCACATATCCCTCCGTCTTTGGGCCACTTCGCTGCTTCTGCTGCTCTGCTCTCTCATTTTTCTGCTCCTCATTCACTCTTCCACGCTCTCCGCCTTTCCCCGCTTCCCTCTCAAAATGACCCTTCCCACAAAACCTCAACGAGCTCTGCGCGTAATGACCTTCAACATATGGCTTTCTGGCGGGCGAGTGCACAACGGACTGGAGAAAATAGCGGACCAAATCAAAGAAGTTGATCCAGACATTGTCACCTTACAAGTTAGCTTATATTTTATTTTAAAAAAAACGAGTTTTTGAGTTCAATTAAAGGAACTTGAGACTGCAGAAACTGGGAAAAATTTGACCAGTTTGCTGGGCCCGACTGAATGGAAATTGGTCCATCATCCACTAGCTCAATATCCCGACACTGCAATTATTACAAAGCACAAAGTAAAAATAAATTAAATATAAATTACCCATCTATTTCTTATCATTCCAGTTTGTATCGGAACCAATTGCCCTGCAATTCAAGCGCCATATTTCTGACTTCCTTTTCCATGAGGAACGTTACCTCAACAATTCCATAACTACCTATGGTCTCGGTGTAAGCATTGAACTTGACGGCATCGGGCAACGGGTCAACGTATTTAGCATGGTTTTGTCTGACAAATTATAAGCAAAAAGTAACACAGAATTGCATTCAGCACCTAGACTATAGATCATACGGCCCCTATGCGGCAAACAATAAGCAAGTCACCAATGCAAAACAGATAATGGCCGGAGAACGAAATAATGAGGGATATGGTAAGTTAATTTAACACTTCTTTGTAGTTCAATCTTCTAAATCATCTCACTAGAAACATACATATAGGAAGAGCGCAAAACATTGAACAACTTATTGCTAACGAGGGCTTCAAGGAGTTCATGGAACTTTCTGACAAACAACCTTTCATCGTAGCAGGAGACTTCAATTGTCCGTCACATCTGGACTGGACAGATGAAACCAAGTAAGTGAACGACACAAAAAAAGTATGTAATAAAAAATACTAATAAGAGAAATCCATGGAGGCTGGGAATTCGAATGGCCAGCTACTAAATTGCTTATGGACACAGGATTCTTGGATTCATTTCGCCATCTTCATTCAAATGTCATGGAAAAGCCAGGTTTTATAATTTAAATACATAAATTATTATTTTTTAATTGGAATTATAATTCTAGGCACTACCTGGTCAACAGTCCAGAAATCTGCTGGTCCTGAGTGGGATTGGACAATTGCCGAGCCACAGGATCGAATTGACTTCATTTTCTACAAGCCGAATTCACTTTTCCGACCACTTCGCTCAAATATCTATGCTGGAAAGGGCCCACTTAAACCAATTCCCGATCAATGGTAGCAAATATTTTAAACAAAGTTTAGTTTGATGTTTTGCAGGGAAAATTCATGGCCATCAGACCATTATGCAGTAGTAACCGATTTTACGATGGACCTATTAGACGACCAAAAACTTGAACCCACGACTAATGGTGTGCAGTTCGGCAACAGTGTCTTAGATGACGACGTAGCCGAAATGGTGGATGTCGGCGCCAATTAAAAAACAAACAAGCACTGCGATGAAAGAAAATTGAGTTGTATAATTTCAGGCAAAAAGTGCACTTTTATGGTGCATTAGCGGAACAATGGCATCATAAGCAGAAGATAGATATATATTTTTCAAATATTTTCCTATTATTTAGTCCATGCATGTAACATGTATTTTAGCTATCAAGCTGTTGTATTTATATTTTTTATAAAAGTGTAAAAACTATTCAAATGTTTGTTTAAAGTTTCAATTCCCATACCTTCTATAATGCATGGTCCATCGGTTGTTTCCATTAATTTCGCCTTTGCAGCACCATCATTGTGCATGAAATTGTGTTCATCAAAAATCAAGTAGAGATATTTCGCAGTTTCAGCCAAAAAGAACGATTCCATCCTTTAATTTAATTAATTGCACCAATTATTTAAAATTATATCACTGCAAAATACCTGTCTTCCAGAGTACCAGTAGTTACGTCGCGAATTGTAGCAAACCTTTAATAAAACCAATTTTCATTGTATTTTTGTCTTTGAGAACGCACCCACATTTGGTTCTAGCAATTTGATCAATTGCCTATAAAATTTTCATAAAAATAAATCAAAAAAGAAACGCACATCCACAATTCCTGCTGCCATATTAAGATAAACAGAGTCGCGAGTGGCTCGATAAAGATACATTAAACTCTCGGGAATTTCTGGTCGAAGTGGGTAGGCTGCTCGACGCTGCATCTAACCATAATAATAATAAAACAATCTTTATTAGAAACCAAACCGGTTCTCTGCTCGGTAATTGATAGAATTCAGGTGGCAGTCCAAGGTGACGCAATACTTGCCCATAAGAAGCCATTATCCGGGTTGCATCTTCCACACGCCCTATTAGTGTCTGAAAAATATGTTAATCTTAAGATAAATTCATTCTAATCCCTACACCCTTCGTAATCAAAGTATATCAACAAATCATTTTTTAAGACAATTATCATTTTTCGTTTTTGGGTTTTACTATACCCAATTATTTCTTATTCAGAAAAGCGAAACTATTTATGTTTATGATGTATTCCAAAATATGTATTTTCTTTTAGATGCGTTTGCTTCGAAATTTAAAAACATTAATACCAACAATCCAGGCCAAAAAGCTTCTAATGACTGAAAAATAGACATCGAGACGGTTGCTTTGTCCTTGTCCACCCACATAAACCAGTCATCGCGTCTTACATGACTGTTAATCGCTGCTTCGAACTCTGTATCGAGTAAAGATTTACTAATGATTAGAGAGAGAAATTACATACCATTGAATTGATGCATCAAATCGGGTCGTTGAAAGAGCAGGGCTCCCTTAGCTAGGTACTCAAAATATGAATCCACTCCAGCCCCAATACCGGCATCTGTCGCGGTAAAAATACCTAAATGAAAAATAATCATCATTTGGATTTATTTGTTATTCCCCTTCGCATAGAATGGTAATTGCCTGTTTGCACATCAACGTGATTACCGACCAGTCCCAATTTTGATCGGCTTCCCCACAGAGCATTTAATGCCCTCAAAGCTACGCGTTCGTAGAGAGGATTGCCGGTCAGTCGTGAAAGTGTGCCGAACTCCAAAATAAAAGTGCCAACGCCAGCTGTGCTAAAAAATTTTGAATTTTTGCGTTAACTTCAATTTTTGCTAGTATTTCATACTTTAATTTTTGCTAATATTTCATCAATTTGGGAAATGTTTCCCACCCGCTACCTCTCCTTTGTCTCTACGATACAGGCCCGTATCTAGGGGGGGGGGCAATTGCCCCCCCCCGAAATGTCAAAAATTAAAATTTTTAATAGGGTCCCCCCTTTTGATTTCAAAATTCGCGAAAAATTTTCGCCGCGGCGCCTGTCGGCGCCGCAAAAAAATTTTTT
>JAQIYK010000213.1:0-17516 GCA_034700465.1 Rotylenchus robustus
GCGGGGGGGGGTGCCCATCTGTGGGGTGGGTGGTATACTGCATTAATACTGAAATCCTCAAACGTGCTTAAAATGCTTAAAAGTTTACAATTTTTTATTTCAAGGGTGTGATGTGGATGATAAGGTAAAGTTTAGCTATCATACATACATACAAAATATTAGGCAGCAAAATATAAGCTTAAAAATAAATTAAAAAAGCGAAATTTATGTAGCTGAAAAAAATCAGAAACAAATATTTTTTATTGGGGCACTACTTCCGTTCTTTCGTATCGCTTTTTCTTCAAAAAAGAAGGTTGTTTGAGCAATTGCCTTAACTTTCGAAATGAAAGGGAGAACTGATTGTTAATTCTTATAACAAGCAAAATAATCAAAAATAAAAATAGAAAACAATCCCTATTTTTTATTTTTTACTTTGTTGAATTTATTTGTTTTCTCTCTAACTCGACCTTCGCACACGCACATAACTAATACCTACAATACACCTACACAATTCTATGTAGTATCAATCAATCAAAAAGACTAGTTTTATTTTGTTTTTTAGCCATCTATTTGTGTATTAGATTCAGATTAAATCTTCAGATAAAATGAGAAATAGTTTTCTTTGGCTATATATAGCTTGACTGAATAATCTTTTAACGAGGTAGTGGCTGACTGATTGCTATGCTATTATTATATGCATCACTAACGAACGAAGGAATAAACAAATAAACATTGACTGATCCGACTAACCTGATCAGCAAAGGTAGGTATATAGTTTTATTGTTTCTTCTTTGCTGCTGTAATTAGTAATTACGAATATATATTCATTTGTTTGGTCATCCTTTTTGATAAGTTTTAGCTAAGGATTTATGCTTACGTTCTAAATTATTGCCATTTGAAAAATGTCCTATAAGGTTACGGTTTTTGGCCCAAAATCGAGAAAGAAAGGCCCGTAACGAGGAAAATTAAAAATTTTCAAGAGGGACCCCCTTTATGTTTTCCAAAATTAGCGAAAATTTTTCGCCGGCGGCGCCTATCGGCGCCGCTAGAATATGTTCGTTTTTTAATTAAAATTTTCTCTGAAAGTTTATGTTTTTCAAAAAAAATCGCCGCGCCAAAAGCGCGGCAAAAAATTTGCACAGCCCCCCCCCCAAAAAAAAAACCCAAGGGCTCGTTACGGCCTGAGAGCGTGTAGTCACTTGTTCCGTTTTTCACGTTTCAGATGGGTCCTTTTGCTTTCATTTTTTCAGGAATTTTAGAATTACTTAAAACTCAAGTTTAACTTGAAATTTAATTTTAAAAAAACAGTACCGATTTTTGTTGATTAACACTTAAAATAGTAATATTAGATTTATTGGAGGAAAGAAAAAAGGGAATGGGAAGAGAGAGTTGAGCAAGCAATGAGTAGTCATATTGCCTTATCGGAAGGGATTGGACGAAAGAATGGAGAGAACAGTTCAATCAAATCCTTCTTATTAGATAGAGGGAAGTGTCTATATTTGTTTAACTGAATTCATTGACACCTCCGATTACGATGACACCAACCCACCGCACTACTCTTGTTTTGCCTCCTCTAGCTACAAACATTTTAACTCTATTCAGAACGGATAAATTAGTCGCTGACTTTTCGGCCTGTAGGAGTAGCAGGGTAGATTTCCTCGAATTTTTTCTATCTGACTTGCCCGCACTGTGCATACATACAGCCACATCTGACTGCCCTGATTATTGTTTTTTTATTACTAATTCGTTTCACTTTTTCAGGGTTAATGCATTTCCACGGAGTTGAAAAGACAACAACAATCGCATCGATCTCAACCAATAGAACGCCAGCTTTTCCCGGTGGAAATGCTGATTTAGAAGCAAGACAGGCAGCTCAGTTCGGCGACGTTGAAACTTTAAAGAACTTGCTAGCTTCAGGACGAGTTGTGGCGAACTCGGTTATTTAAAAAAAGTTTTACTCACATTTTATTTATTTAGGTAGATCAGGATGACTGTTCACTCCTCCATTGGGCTGCAATTAACAACCGTGTCGAGGTGAATTCGAAAAAAAATGTTTAGAATTACGGAAAAATGGATTTTGTAGAATAATTTGATTGAACTTTAGGCAGCGCAATTGCTAATCGAACGGAAAGCAAATGTGAATGCAGTAGGCGGCGTCCTCGCTTCAACCCCATTGCATTGGGCGGCCAGACACGGGCATGGACGAATGGTGGCACTTTTGGTAACTTTTTTCTATGATTGATTTTATTTTCTTTGAAATTTGCCACAATAATTCAAAAGGTTAAAAATGGTGCCGACTGGTCACTTAGGGATGTTGAGGGTAATTTTTCAAAAATTGGAGTCAAGCAAAAAAAATATTTAAGGATTCACCGCACTGCATATTTCTATCCAATTTGGTTGTACCCCTGTGGCCGCTTATTTGATCGCAATGGGCCAATCACCAGATGAACAGGACACAACCCGAATGACTCCGGCTATTTGGGCTGCCTACAAGGTGTACAGCAAAGACCCGCTACAAATGTTAGCCAAAATGGGTGCAGATTTGGAAAAAACGGATAGCACTTATCGGTTAGGAAATAAATACGGTTAGAAAAATTTGTAAAAAATTAATCTTCCTAAGAAATACACCTCTCCATTGGGCCGTAGTTCAAGGCAACCACACAGCCGTTAGCACTCTACTCAAACTTGAAGTTAATCTGATGCCATTGAACAAAGAGAAAGAAACTCCTCTTGAAATTGCCAGGCGGAAGAATGACCACTTTTCGGTTCGAATGATTGAAATGGCCGGCCGAGAAAGAAGCATTTTTCCATCAACTGTTATGCAAAAATTGCACGAAAACAAAGTATTTTTCATTAAAAAATGGCTAATATTTGACAGTTAAATTTTCAGAAAATCTCACATAACATTATCTTCTCATTGCCATTCTTCGCTATATTTTTGACAAGTTTCATTGCAAATGTTTCTTTCAATTATGTGGTCAAAGTTGAACTGTTAGCTCTGCTTGGCGCCATACTTTTTCTAACATTTAGGTATTACATTTTACGCTTAATCAAATTTTACAAAATATTTTAATACCAAGAACAGTGCTTTACATAATATTTTAATGCCAATTACCAATAACAGTGACGAGACAATGGGGGAAAAATACTCAAAAAATATAATTATACTTCGGCTCAAGCCGTAGTAGTATTAGTGTTAACTTTTATCACTAATTAACCTCGTCTTTTAGATATTTTGCAAAGGATCGGCGTGAATTGGCCATTCGTGTGTTACTCTTTGGATTAACCATAGCTTCAAAATTCTTTATGGTTTCTTAATCATAAAAATAAATAAATCAATTAATTTAGATCTATGGCTGGTTGCTGTTCCTGCACTCTATCGTTCCCTGGCACATGCAAATCGCCTTTTTTATTTGCCTCGTCTTGGTTCCCTTTCTCACTTATCAAATCTGCTTTTCTGATCCAGGAATAGTTACGGTTACTCACAAGGTTGACAAATTAATACGGCTCAATACTAAATATTTTAACTGATAATCTGAAGTTCTATGGACGGTAAAAATAAGATATAAACAAAGGGTCGTTGTTAATTAAAATTTAAATATATTGCCAAAAAGAGGAGGGATGGAGAGGGAGTTAGGCTTAAACATGTTCAAATTACCATTACCATTCATAGTTTTACGGTTTTTTTTTGTAAGGAACGTTGCCAAATGATAATATTGATGACTGAAGAACTTTTATGGAAAGGAATCTTCTGCTCTACTTGCTTGATTACAAGGCCTCTACGTTCAAAACATTGCCAGTAAGAATTTAATTAAATCGAATAATAATAAAATTATCAGAGTCTGTGACAAGTGTATTCTACGCTTTGATCACCACTGTAAGCATACTTTGTGCTGAATGAATCATTACTAAAATTTCAGGTCCTTGGGTTGCTAATTGCATTGGGGAGAGGAATCACAGTGAGTAATATAATTTAGTAAATTTGCATTAATTTATTAATCTCAAATTGAAGGAACGTTCATTGTTTATTTGATTTTCATTGAATTCTCCTGCGTTCTCATATTTTTTGGATGCCTTTTCTGTAAGCCAATTACATATGTTGGAGTTCGAAATTCGGATTATTCCAATACATTCTTACAGATTGGCGAGATGTTTGCGGCAAAATTTCCAGTCTTAATGCCATGTTTTGCACGCCCTTTGTCACCATGCTGGGTTTCCTCTCTGTTAACTACTTTTTCTTTATTACTGCCTTACTGTTTATCCAACTTTACCAAGTTTGTTATTTTTGATATTTACCATTACCTTTTTTCAATATTTAGATCCTTCTCGCTGTTACGACTAATGAAAGACTAAATTCACATCGGTATCCATATTTCAAACTTTCCGAAGAACTCAGAAGTCCGTTCAGGTTTTTTATCCACTTATTGCCATTGCCAGTGAAAAAGAATTTTTTTAGCAAAGGTTGCGTGGGGAATGCGCGCTCCTTTTGGTGTCCTTCTACATTAGATTCCACTTCAAATTTATCCCATTTTGACGGGAGTGCCAACATTGATGCTAACATAACAGCGGCTACTCCGCTTCTTGTGTAATGTCAAATGGACCACCAATCTAAAGAATAATCGGGACAGAGATTGGGTTTACAATGGTTATAGTCCGCTCTCTCGCTGACATAAAAGATAAAAATACACAATATGCATTCTGAATTGATAGCGTTGCTGCAGTGCGAGATCGGACTGCTGCAATCTCGTTGGATCCCCGGCTATTGTTTCACCATTTTGTTTGTCAATTCCTTCCAAGATTTCTAATTTAGATCTAGGACAGTTGATTTTGATTCTATTAATTCAGTAGAGATCTCAAAATGTTCACTCTTCCACCATATATATTTTTCTACCATATGTTTGTCAAAATTGTTTCTCCTCTGTTCTGTTAAGTCAAATTCTTTGCATTTTTACATTTTGCACCTTTTCTTGAGCTCTCATCAGAAGCCGGTTGGCCATTTCTTTCCTCAAAATGTTACTAGTGCACTTCCACTTACAGAATGTTTTTTTACTCACTATACCTATTTTCTTAGTTTAGCTTTAATAAAATGAACAGAAAAGGATGTATATTGTATATGATTGATGTACTTCATTTGTATGAATGCACACACAGAGAATAATACAACAGGTCAGTGCAGCTAGAGGGACATATACTATACCTACCTAGGTATGGTTGGATGGGTGGATCTTTTGAAGGGCGGTGTTTGTCTTTTGATGGTTCTTTAGATTTGCAAGGGTCTTTCTTTCCTTTACTGAACTCCTCCCCAACCCATCCTCCCCCAACTGGTTAGAAGGGGAAGAAAGGAAAAATGGGAAATAGTGTGTGGGGCGAGAAACGAAGGAAATGAGAAGAGAGGGAAGAAGGGCGAGTGGACATTGGTGGGGACTCTTCTCCCTTGTCGTCCGCTCGGTGCTTCCTCCGGCCGGTCCTTGCTTTCTCAGCAGGGCGAAAGGTCGTCGTTGGTCCATCCCCTCGTCCGCGCCATTCCCTCGTCCCCCCCCCTTTCCCATTCCGCGTCCTCCCTCCGCAACCCAATGAATTGGAGCATCGTCCATCTGCTATCGATCGTCCTTTCTCCCTTCATCCAATCCACTGGTCCATCCCTTTCTTCCCCACCTCTCCTTTTTCTTTCACAAAATTCTTCCGAAAATAAACATTCATTTTCTCCGTCCGTTCTTTTTACACATTTTCCGCGACTAAACAATTATTCTTCTTTGTTCAGGTTCGGCAAGTGAAGAACGATCGTACATCATACAATGTCTTCGGTGGTCTCTGAACGGACATTTTCCAATCGGAAGCGCTCTTCGCTGAACCCCGCAAGGCCACCATTCCATCGGAATTGTGGCAACCGAAGTGTAATCGGAGGCAGCACCAGTGCGGACCATCAGCACCATCAGCAACAACAACATTCTTTTATGGTGCCCCAATTTTCGGCCGGTGCCAGCGAGGTCCGTTTTTGTTTTTAAATTTAAAAAACAATCAAATACCCTCTCATCCTCTCTCTCGGCCATTTCCGATTAGTTTATTTTTAAATTTGGTTAAAACGGATTTAAACTTCCGTTTCAAAATCGGAAAGTACATACAAAAAAAGGTTATGAAAATAAACGCTGCACAAAATTAGGGAGCGGTCAGCAGGTACATGCAAGAAGAGCGGTGGGCCGAGAACACCACTGTGGTGACTGGTGCCACCAGCGAACATTCCTACGGCGGTGGCGGCGACGGCATCTTCCCGGACGACGACGACAAAGTGCCCTTCTTGCGAGCACCGGCCCCGTCACTTCCCGGTGCTCTTTGCCGTCGCTGCTCCCGCCTGTGCTGGTTGTGCTCCGCCTTCCTGCTCTCCTTCCTGGCACTTATCTCCGCTCCACTTATGGCGGCACTGCCCCAACTCATGGTACAGCTCGAACCTCTGCTCGGCGAAGCCAAATGGAGGACGACAGCGGAACAACTGGGCAGTTGCGACATCGATTGCCAGGTCTGTGTATCACTCATTCAGGACAACAATCGCATCTTTTTCCTTCAGGGTCAGCTTCTCAATTTGGGCGGCAAAACGGTTTGATGAAACAATGGGCACTAAATATGGAAAATAGCGCCTTAATCGATTTAAACAAACAAAGGAAGACCTTTTGTTTTGCGAAAAAAAAATTTTTGCTTAAAAACTCTTAAAAAACAAAATTGAACTGAAAAAACTTTTTTTTCGAAAAAGTTTTTTTTATTAAGGTACTATTTCCGCATAGTGTCAAACAATGCATGAGAATGAATGGTTTAACTTCAATGTTCAGGCTCTGCTCTTTTTGGCCCTCTACGTGCTGTTTTGGCGCCGCACTGCCGCGGACATGCCCCGTCTGTTTCTTCACCGTGCTGCCTTCGCTTTCTTCGTCTTTTTCATTCTTTTTGCTTTTTGGCTCTTCTACATCGTACGGATACTGCTTGAACGGTGGGTATTCACTATATACTGTATGAATATGTTTAAGTGCCTCCTTTGATATTTAAGACAATTTTCTTTTCAAAAATTCCCTAAATTCGGTTATTCTAGCAATGTACATCTGTCCTACATCCTTTCGTTTTCGCTGTCTCTGCTTGACATTCTCCTCTTCATCCATTGCATTTGGATATTTTTTGAGTTACGCCAGTTCCGACCAGCATTTTCTGTGCAAATTGTCCGCGATCCGGTCAGTGTTCTTCCCTTCCCATTTTGTTTGTTCATTAACCTCAAAACAGGACGGCGAGTGGCGAACACACGAACTTGGCCACATGAGCATCCAAGAGGTACTGTTATAAATGATAAAAAAAATCAAAACAAAATAATGACTTATACATCTTATCAATTGACCTTATCTATAGGCAGCGATCTCTGTGCTCCGTCTCTACCGTGCCCACTTCCCTCTGTATAATCCTTTCCTTGACCAATCCCGTCGTTCCTCCGCTCTCGGCCGCTTCCGTTCGCTGCCCGTGCCCAACACGGGTTTCAAATTGTACGACATCGACGGCCGGGGCGATGGAGTGGTGTTGCCCCAGGCAGCTGAGCGTATTCTGATCCAGGTGATTAGAATCTAGTTGTCCAGCCACCAGATATTTTTCTGATCTCCACAGACAGCCTTCCATCGCCGCATGGCCGGCCACAACGAGATGTTCCGAAGGGAGTGCGAGTGGGACAGACAGTTCCGTAAGAGGAAGTGTCGCTTGATCAGCTGTACGGAGGATGTGTTCGAACAAGTAATAGGGACTATTTTGATCTCTGTTTGATCTCTTTTTGTTCGGGCAGGTGCAGCAGACGGGCGGTGATGGAGCGGCAGATGGAAACCAAAAGGTCAGTAAAAATGGGCGCGAAAAACTCATTGTATTAGAATTACAAAAAAGGCCAAAAATTCACTCGATGTTTTCCCTTTTTGGAAAATTCTCCTTCCCGAAATTTATTTGCTCGAACGCAGGTGGAACCGATGGACCCACGTCTAGCCGCCAAGACGGTGTTGGAAAGCATCGCGCGACCATTGCGCAAGTTTCTCCGCTTCACCGGCCAAGACCCGCTGTGTCGATACGACGACTCGCTGGCCCATCTTCAGCGCTGCTTGGCCTTTGGCTTCTCGGCTCGCACATTTCTCCAACGCTTTTTTTCCTCCGCAATGCCACTTCAGGTTAGTCAACCAAATATAATTTTTAGATCAGCTCAACTTCGATAAAAAAAATAATGGTACTTCCGTATTATAGAGGGGGGCAGTTTATTTCAAGATGGTGGTGACTCGCCGTATTTACTTCAGAATTTCTCCAGCGGGTGAATTTCCGACCCTACCCCCTTATTATGAGAAGGCGATATTAGGAGCGGGCAATTTAAAATAAATACGGCGAGTTACAACCAACTTGAACTGTTGAACTAAACTGCCCCCCCCCATAAAACGGAAGTACCAAAATAATTAATAATAATTAATTAAACATAATTGAGTTCTCAACAGATCGCCTTGATTTCAGAAACGATTTAGTCTTTTTACATTCAGTCCATATCGTCTTTAGGAGGTGCTCACAGAGTCCAAGTGGTCCGTGCTGTGTGACTGCCGTGTCTCAGGCCCGGTCCGGCACGGGCTGAGTATGGTGCTGCGCTGTCACGACCGCGGGTTGGACAGGGGCGTGCAGCTGTTGTGTACCTTTTCCGCCTTTCCTTTCCTCAATTTGACTGAACAGCACCCGCCCAACAAGTCGGCCTTCCAATTGAAGGTGACCGCCGCCGAACTTGGAGTCTGACGAGTTGAGCAGTTTGAAAACAAAGCGGGAACCTTTGTAGATGAACCAGGACTGCCTTTTTGGCACGCTTTACTTTTTATCTCCTCTGATCCTCAACAACCAATCCATCCCAAGGATATTCGACTCAGTTTCATGTCCATTGTGTTGTCGCCGCTTTCACCCTGCCCGCCCATCTTTCCTTTACATTTCTTTTCAGGATTGGATGGACCATTTTTCGGCGAGTTAGAAAAGCCCTTGGAAAATAAAAATAGAATGTCGCCGACATGCACCATCGTGGGATCTTGTATATAGTATATCCAAGTTCTGATTTCCATCACTTTGTTTGTAATTGTCTCCGATCACTTTTATTATTATTTATTATCATTATTATTATTTAATTATGCTTTTGAGCGAAGTTGTAAATGGAATTGCAATTATACAAAATGGGGAAGATACTTACATTGGGAAGAACTCTTTTTCAGAATCGACGATTGGTGAAGGCACTTATTGTGCCTAATTATGAAAATAAATAATTGGGCGATTTATTTGCAAAAGAAATACAATTGTGCTTGGATAATATGATAAATGAAAGAGAGATGAGGGGAGATGAATTTATTTTTGAAAAATGAAAGAGAGATGAATTTAATTACCGAAAATCGATTGGCTACCCCGGTGACATGACAATAAGTAGGTAAACGGGAGTTGCGTGGATTCACAATAAGAAATGGAACTCGACAGTGGTTCATTCAGCGTACGCACTTTTCAGAATTATATTTTCAGTGTATAAATTTATCCGTGCTTTGTAGCTGGGGAGGGAATTAGGAATTTCGATGTATGTGCACTAATTTGTGTCGATTAGTAAAAGGAAACGAAACAAATCCAAAGAGCAATAAAAAAATTGCACGAAATGGTTTTGATGGACTGTAAAGGTTGGTTTTGAAGGAGTGCCTAGTCTGTCTACCTACCCCTGTCCTATCGTTCTCCCCTCTCCGTCCGTCCACTATTCTCCAATGCCTCTCTCACCGGGGCTGTTGGTTGTCCTCCTGCCGCCCGTCCTCTTCCCGCCCCGTCTCTGTTTGCTCTGCGCGCCCAATGGCAACACTCCATTCAGCAGTGCCTCCTCCGCGCTGACTCCGTACAACATGTTGTGTCGACGCTTGAACCCACCCAACTCGGCCAAACTGAATTTTACTGCTCTATAAAACTCAAAGCTAGTATAATGAATTCTTGAATAATCCATACAAACAATCCAAAATGGGAAAGGTATAGCAATTTTATAGCGGAATTCCTTAAAATATGTTAAAATGTCAATTTATAAAGGAAAATAGATAGAATTAAAATTTTGTCGAAATATTTTCTAAATTTTGTCTAAATTGGGGCAAAAGCGACTTCGTTCAACCTATTCTTTATATAAACAATTCCACCATTTTGCACACTTACCCGTTCTGCAGATGTGTCTTCTTGTGCCTGAGCAGGTTGTCTTTCCGATTGAACCTGAATTAATATTCAACATTGCACCTAATAAGTGGTTTTCCATCAATGCCTCATCCCCTTTTGGTAAACTCACTGTTTGGCGCAAAAGGGACATTTGTGTGGCTTCTCGCCGGAGTGAATGAATCGGTGCTTCTTCAACAGAAACTTGTTCCTGAATCGCTTCTGGCAGTCGGGCCATGTGCACCAGAATGTTTTCGCTTCGTCGTCGGATTCCTTCCGCTCCGCTCCTCCCCGGGACATCGTCGTCGCCGTTCTCTCGGATCCGTCTGAAAATGCCGGACTGCCTGAACCCGGTGGCATCCCATTGACATCCATTAGCTGATCTTCCTCCTCCTCTTCCTGCTCTCTCGCACAAATGTTCGCCTCGTCCATTGGATCGACCCTTCAAAAAAAGTTTACCATATTTGCTATTCCTCACTTCCCATCGAACAATTTGTTATTTTCCGAGACAGTCCCTCCCTCCTTCCCTCAAGAGTTCTATCAGCTACCTAACCAATACACCAATCATCCCATCTCTCCACCACCAGTCGCCATCCACCCCATCATTCACTCCAAACTAAATCATCCTCCACCTCCTGCAACATTCCATTCCGACGATCTTCCCTCCTCCCTCCTTCCTGCACCACCTCAAAACCAATCCATCCACCACCACCGACTTTGATCAGCCCACCAAAACCCAGTTCAGTCCCTCTCCTCCTCCCTCCCTCCGTACTCCATACCTCGCTCCATCCTTCGCTCGCCGATCGTCCCTCGCCCACCATCGCGCGATGATCCATCATCCAATGAATCGCCAAAACCCTCCTTAGTTAGATGTGGGTAATGGAGGGAGGGAGGGAGAGGACAGCTCCCCAACTCCCCATCCCACTCACTTCTCCCTCCTCCCTCCCTCCCTCCACATTCACAACCTCTCTCCCTCTTCACGCCAAACCTCCCTCCCCCTAATAAATAAACCCTCCGTCCATTCCTTCACCCAAATGCGGTTTGTGCGCAAAAGGTCGTTCAGATCAGTTTGAGGAGAGAAGGAAGGAACGAGGGATGGAAAGAGGCAATATGGTGCAGACTGTCGGGAGTGAATGGAAGAAGAGGAGACAGAAGGGTGAGAGGAGGTGTCGGTCGGTGAGGAGAAGGACGGATGGCGGACTTCGCTCCCTCACATCAATTCGCTCCCATCTCTCCCTTCTTAACTTCCATCGTCGTCTGTCCTTCCTACTCCTCGAGAATGGAGGTAAACGGGAACTAGTGGAGGGCGGGGGATTGGGGTCAATGCTGTGGTGGCGGCGCCTCGCCGCGCATTAATTTGCCCTCGGCGATTTTCGCCGCAATCACTTTGATGGGAAGCACAGGTGGAGGGAAAGGTAACAACAGAGAGATAAAGCGAGGGAGATATAAGGGGAGGAATGAGGGATGGAAGTGGAGAATGATGACTGGGACGTGGGACCGGAATGTGAATTGTGTTATTATTTTGTTGATGCTTTTTCTATCTTTTTCTTTCATTTGACCCACCTTTCTTCCGCCTCTTCCTCCTCCAACTCCATCCGCTCTTTACTCCTTCCGACTCCTTGCTCTTCCTCCACTCCTTGCTTCACCTGATGCTCTGGTTGCTGGTATTGTCCTTCACCTTTCATTGCCAAACCTCCACAATGGCTTTGATTGATGGCACCGCTTGTCGCCAAACGTCGCAACATTTGCATTGCCGCATAGGAAGATGCCATTGCCGCGGCAGCTGCTGCTGCGGAACCCACCAAATGTTGTTGTTGGGGATGGGCGGAGTAAATGTTGCTCATCAGCGAGGGTTCCACCACCTTTCGTGGCTGTCCCTCTCCTTATTATACCAATATTTGAATGCATTACAAAAAGGTGTGCAAACTTGTTGTTACAATGCCTCCGCAGTCGCCTTCATTTGACACCATCCTTATGAATTTGCTGGTGTTGTTGTTACCCTCCGCCACCAGATGTTGTTCTCTCCGCTGCTTTTGTTGTTGTGCCTCCCTATTTTCCGCTACTTCTCGGTCCTTGATCCGACCCGTCGATGCTCCTGCGCTGTCAGTACTATGTTGTTCTTCTACCACCACTGTTGTGCCTCTTCCACGTGTCAGCTTTTCCACCACATGGTCCAGTCTTCCTCGACCCTTCGAAGGTGACATTGTCCCGTTGGTGTTGGATCGAATGAATGTGGAAGTTGAACATGATTCATCAGCGTCTTTCTGTCCGGGTTTATCGCCGTCGTTGTGGGGCGTGTTGGGCTGCAATGGACGGGTCGGAGGGCACTCGGGAGAGGAAGTGATTGTCTGGTCGAAATGGTGCGCGAATGAGAGCATAGCTGCTGGATGCTGGGCAGTGCCGTTGGAAATCGGGTGGCAGCTGAAATTAAGAAAGAAATCAAATGAAATGAGCAGACTCTTTTTTACTCTCATTCTCATGCTCACAATTGTACTAAAATGCTACTATTCATCGTATTTTTCAACATTTTCTGCCTAAAACCCTATTTATTCTCTGTCCGGCCATTCGATCGACAGAAATGTGATACCTATGCCCTCTCCTCTCTACACATTGTTGTGTGTTTATCGCTCCCATTCATCCACAACTATCTATCCATCACAATATGCTTCCCTCCACAAACTTTTTCCATATTTCTCCACCGATTACTCTGTGCAATAAGGCCGAGTAAACTTCATCTGGCCATACCATTCCCCTATCGGAACATCCCTTCCCTTCCCTTCATTCTCCTCAATAATACATACCAAACTGTGCATTTATTATCCATCCTCCCCTCACCGCTCATCACCATCGCCTTTATTCTTCTAAAATCTGTCCGTTCTTTTGTATTGTTCGCGGGGCCAAAGGCCCTAAAGGCATAGGATAAAAGGAGACAAAGAAAGGAGAAAATACGAATGAAAGAGGAAGGGGAAAGGGGAAAGTGGCGATGAAATCTGTTGAACCATTGATGTCCGTCGCCAACCCCCTTCTCACTCACAGGCCAAGCTTTCCTTTGGCCTTTTCTCCGATCTGTCGGCACTTTTCCCACTTTTACCCCCCCCCCCCCTCATCCTTTCCCCGATAGATACAATCAATGGAAGAAAGTGGAAAGGGAATGAGAGGGACAGAGAGATCGGCCATTCCATCCATTCTCTATTCCCTTGCTTTTTAGCATTATTCACATTAGCGATTCAGCTGATGGAAGAGGTGGTGGAGAGAACCCGGAGGTTGGAGGAAAAAAAGTTGAGTGAGTGAATATGGGATGGAGAGAATGATGGGGTGAAGGGAGGAAAGATAGGGAGAAGTAGCCAAACACTTTGGTTACTCACTTGGAACAGTCAGTCATTCTTTTTATATTTTACATTCAGGAAGAGGAATCGGTGATGGATGGAGTCGGTATTAGTGAGTGTGAATCAACTCGTCCCATCCCTCGCATGTAAGTACGAGTTGGTGGGGAAAGAGTTATTTGGCCGGAGCCAATCATCACCCTCTAACTCGGCAGGGTGTGTGCCCAACAGGGCTGCCCGCAAGTAGATCCACTCGGGCCGTAAGACGTAATTTTTCCAAAATCCCACTTACCGCCGTAATCTTTGGAGGCAAAACCCCGTAATTTTCCGTAATTGCGGGCACCCCTGGTGCCCAACACCTAATAAAATCCTTCTATAAAATAATAAAATAACCCATCCTAAATTTACTTTTCAGAGAATTATGGAGAATAAAAATCTCTTCAGTCCAACCAATCCATCTCTTTCCTTCTCTCTCCGTCCGTATGTCGACTCTCAAACAATCCCCTGCCCTCCGTTCGTTCGCCTCGCCGTCATCCTTCTCCTCTCTCACCAATCCAATCCCTCACTTTCCTCCCTCCTTTCCTATTACCGTATCCCAATCCTCTCTTCTCATCCCCACAAGCTTTACCAGGGTGAAAAGAAGCTTGAAAAACCGAAATCAACATCAAATTTGAAATATTTTTTTGTTTGGAATATATTTTGCATTAGAAAATATGTATACAGAATACAGTACTACAAAAATTGTATTTTTGATAATTTTCAAATTTTTACTTTGATTACAAAAAGCCATTTCGATTCGTTCACTTTGCTTAAAATTTACTGCGATTTGAGTGAAAATCCAAATATCTAATTGCTATAGCATTCAATTGACTTATGAACTTTGGCAGAACGGAAAGAAAGAAAATGGATGATGTTATCAGGGGCAATTAATTGTCTGGGAGAGAAGATTGAGAATGAGAAGGTAGGTAACAGAAGGAAGGATGAAAATGAGGGATGGGAAGAGTTGGAATGGGAGGTGGATGGGAAGAATTTGGTTGGTAGGCAAAGGCTATGAAAGAAGGAAACCCCTCAATTGATGAACATACATTTGATAGATCGTCCGAAGCTTTTATAATTTTGTTTATTTGGTGATGGGACTGATCTAAGGCTAAAGTTTCTACTCCGCCTTGCTCCCTCTGTTTTCCCATACATCTTTTCAGCAAAAGTAAAGGTCACAAGTGCCGATGCGGGAACTCTTTGCATAATTGGAGGGCGGTAAACTTATGAGGGAAGGAAGGCCATTGATCAATGAGATAGAATATTAATATATAACGGAATTTATAGAGTACCTGAAGTGTATGTAGTTACACTGCTTGCTACCCAACCCATTTCATGCAAGTTTTCCATATTTATATTTGTTTTTATTTCAAACCTGCTATTCTTGTTCCGATCCGCGGAAGGGAGAACATGTTGTAGCCACATGAGTTGTTGGAGCATGAAGCGGATGTGCCTGAGCTCGTCACTCATCGCAAACTGATGACCCTTCTCACCCGCTTCAATCTCAGCAATAGAAAATGCCGGACGAAGAGGCATGGAGAGAATGTCAGCAGCGGCAAAAATCGGTGCTTGACCAGTGCCAGAGAGGCGGTCGAATCGCAAAAGTACAGACTTCAGAAGTGATTGGACATCTTCAGTTTGTCCAAGTTGATGAACTGGAGTAGACGTTGATGGGACGAGATCATCAGGGCCAGGGTAGAGTTGGATGAGGAGTTGAAGAGAGTGGGCAATGGTTGAACTGTGAAAATGGCGTTGAATAACGGACGTGAGTTGGGGAAGGTGGCGGAAATTGTGCAGGAAACAGAGTAGAGAATCCACCACTACAGCACGGCAACAGGACGGAGGTGAAGAGGTAGAGGATGATGAAGAATCCATCAGTAATCTGCAGTGTTTTGGTATAAAAAGAGATAATGGCGAGTAAGTGAAAAATGAATGAATAGGATTGATATGAGTGATGAGGGAGGCGGGGATGAGATGACGGAGAATGGTGGGAGTAATATCGTACTGGACGAAAAGAGGAACTTTGTCTCCTCCTTTTCTTTCCCCTGAGCAACCTCCGACTGCCTTGACTATTTTGTGAGGCGAGGAAAGGAGGGACTCTGTGGTGCTCCTCTGCCCGCCCGCCCATCCATCCTTCCCTCTCTCACTTCATCATAAAGCCAGTCGGTGAAAAGAAAAAGAGGCAGAGGAAGAAGATGGAAGAGAGGCTGATGAAGAAACCGAGTGCGATCGACGAGCGCGAGGATGGATCAGGGAATGGAGCAGGAGGTAAAATAGCGGAGGGAAGGAAGTTGAAGACCTTTACTGCCCACCACAATCCTCCCTCCACTTTCCTTCCTCATCCGACCGCACTTTTCACAACACTGACTCGTTGATCATCCCATCCCACCTCTTCTATCCTCGCCTCTGCCCCACTCTCTACCCATCCATGGTTGGACCATCTACCGTCAATCTCTATCCCTCGTCATCGCCCGATTTTCCTCCATACCTCTCCCCTCCACCATTACATCCAATCTCTTCACTCCGCCCCATCAATGACAACGGAAAAGCCTCTATCGATGAATGGAGCGGACACATAAAGTAGAGCGAATGAGGTGTAGCAAGAAGCGGACAAACTGATAAACATACTTCGAAAATTGAAAAAGAATATGACAGAGGTCATTAGAAAGTATGTCAACTGACCATTACTAGTACTTAGTTGAAAACATACCGGTTAATTGAAGTGCGCAGTCGGATAATCCATCTTATTGTTACAATAGTCACATTTTGCCGAGCAAATATTGTCCAATAAATCCAAAGTAGAATACTTAACAAGCATAGCCGTAACCAGAAATTTGCAAAAGGAGGGGCCCCGCCCAAAAAAGTGGGCCCCAAGGGCCCCAATATAAAAACGTCAAAATTCGCCAAAATTAACGCTATAATTAGTAGGGTGATGAGACTCATGAACAATCGGAAACTATATACCGTAAATCCTCCAATAGGAGCTCCCCTCCAATAGCGGCCCCCCTCCAATAGGGGCCCCCCTCTAGGGGGTATTGAAAAATAGGAGCCCCCCCCCCTCCTCCATTAGGGGCCCCCTTGGGAATAAAGTTAAACTTTTTTTTTCAAAAAGTGAGTAGTAAATTAAAAATAGTTATAAATGCATCAAAAACCTACAAATTAATCAAATTTAATTGAATTAAAAAAATTGTACAGAAATTGATAATTTTGACAATAATTTGTGCAAAAAATCATTAAAATTTCCTTCTAAAAAAGTATCATTTCAAAAAAATTTCATTGAAAAATAAGAGCCCTCCCTCCAATAGGCCCCTACCCCTTCCGGGGTGTTGAAAAATAGGAGCCCCGGAGCTCCTATTAGAGGAAATACGGTAATCAGTAATCACAATTGTTAAAATACCTCCTACACTAACTGCTACCTTTACATAACTGCCTTGCCTTTTCACACTTGCCACTAATAAGTCTTACTCCATGTTACATGAAAGTGTTTTAATACGACGATTTTAACATTTTTAAACATATGTACATACATATATTTTTTCTAAATTTTAATAAATTTAACGTTTTTGGAATAATTTTGAATTAAAATGCTTTTTATATTGGGGCCTCTGCCCCATGAGAAAAAGAGGGGGCCGGGCCCCTGGGCCACTGGCTGGTTACGGCCATGATAACAAGTAAGTTTAAAGGATGCCAAATTAAAAAAGAAAGTTCGCAAAGTAAAATTTTTAGGGTTGTCTTTTGTCTGCAAATAAATGGGATTCATAATGTATGGAAGGGAAGTAAATAGTAAATGAATGAATAACGGAGTTCTTATCAGTTTTGGGAAAAATGTATGATAGGGTCCAAGCTTAAAATCGCATATAAACACCTCTATAGGTTTTCTAACACGCTAAAAAGACATGGAAAAATGTTAAAAAGAGAGATGGAAAAATGTTGGCCGCCGGTGGGACTCGAACCCACAACCATCCTTTCCGGGGACAGCTCTACCATTGA
>JAQIYK010000214.1:0-17454 GCA_034700465.1 Rotylenchus robustus
TGGGGGGGGGGGGGGGAGACACGGGCCCCCGGATCCCCCCCCTAAATACGTCCCTGGTTTAATATATTAACTGAAATAAATATATTAACGGTGCTAGGTCATTAAAAAAACCGCCACATAGGGCGTTAAAAACCTGCCATTTAACTCGAAAGTGCCAAAACATGGGTTTAAAAATCTTAAATTTGAAACAATATTTAACCTTTTTTCTTTATTTTTTTATATTTAAACAAAACATTTTTAATTGTTAGAAGTCCAAGCAAAGAGTGGCCATAAAACGAAGCCTTCGCTGGCCACCTCGGCGGATAACCCAGCGGAGAGTGCGTCCACTTCATTGGCCACATTTTCGCATTTTATGGAAGAAAATGAGCCGATACAGACAATCCGAGAGTTGGGCCAAGAGAGGATCAGCCAATTGGTGCACAAAATCAAAGTACCGCCGCCGAAAGTAAAAATTGAAAAGGAAAAGGAAAAAAGAGGCGGAACGACAACGAGAAGAGGAGAGGGAGGAGGAGGAGGAGGAGGAAAAGGAGGAGGAGGAGCGGAAAAGGTAGGTGATGAAGTATAATCATAATACAGTGCAAGGTAAGCATGGTTAAGGTTATGGACCAATCACAGTACAGTAATGGGGTTACAGTAGTCACATTACAGTAGTGTGTTTACAGTAATATGTTACAGTATCGGTGTTACTGTATTGTAGTTTTAAAAACAATACAAGAGCGAAAGTATATGTTTGGATAAATATCTGAGGGATAAATGAGGATATATCTAGGGGCACATCAAAAATGTTTAAACAAACTATTTTTTTCTTCAATAGGTATTTATTAAATATTCGAAGCATACCGAAAAAGTATACGATATTAAGTTGGAATCAGTTATCAGGTAGTAAAATACTACATTAGGTGTATGTTAAATACCGTATTTTCTTTAATTTACACTCCGCAAGGAGAAGCAAATGAAAAAAAGAAAGAAAAAAAGCGAAGAAAGTAAACATTTCTGGCATGATTTAATTTTTATAGAGTAGTTAATAATTAATAATTAGATAGCTCGCAATGCAAAAATAATTTATAAAAATTTATAGCTGAAATATTTCCATATTTTGCAAAAAAAACAAAGAGGAGGAGGTGGGCTTAAATTAAAGGTGCGGCTAAAATTAAAGGGAGAGCATAAATCTCAGGAAATACGGTATGCTTAAGTATTGTAGTAATACTGTACTGCTAATATTTTTATCAAAAATTAATTCGACTGATTTAAACAAAATTTTTAAAAATGATTAATTTTCATTTGATTTTGGCCATTTATTGATAAAAAATTATGTTAAATTAATTTCCAAAATTCAGAAACAAAAAAGAACTTTACCAAAAGATGTGTCCACTTCAATTGTGGAGGATTCTATACTATTGGCAATGCGACAAGTGCGGGGAAATTTAAATCGAATTCGAAGGAAAAAGGTAAAAATAAATTTAAAAAATATATTTAAATTAACGGGAGATATCACCGAAAAATGGGAGTTACTGTGGAATAAGTGGGCTAGCCAATCCCCGTTTGCCAAATTCCTAACCCCTTAGCCCCTCGGCCACCCTGCGGAGATTAATAAAACCACCAATTAGCGAAAACACAAAAAGGCAGCAAAGCACACTTCTCACGACAATCAGCTCATATTCCGCATCAAAGCACACTTTTCACCCATTTTCCATATCAAACCTATTGCTGACCATGATTAAGCTGACTTTTTGATCAGATATTTATTATACAAATATTAAATTAATATTTTCACATTTTTATCCACCGATTAGATTAATCGGAGTTCATCGACAATAAAACACAATAAATCCATCGATTTATTAATGAGTTTTTCCTTCGATTAGATCAAAAATAATCTCCGGCTTGATGTGCTTGAGTTTGAGGCCAAATTCGCCTTAAAACCAATTTAAAACTGACTTAAAATTAATTTAAACACGAGGGGGCTGGGGGGTAATATAAAATAATTAAAATATATTAAATTCGCCTTTTTTGCAATTCGAAAGCATTCCATCGCCGTTAAGGTCCATTGTCTTAAAAATGTCCAACAAATCCGGCTTGTCCCAATATTGTGTGTTCACAAAGGCTTCGATAAATTCGTCGAATTCCTTTCGCGAAAGAAAACCATTCTATAAAAGTAAACGAATAAATCATAAATAAATTCAATTAATTAATAATTCGATATCTTTTCCAAATTTTGTGTCCGGCTGCTTTTATTAATTAATATATTTTATATATGATTTTGTCTTTTTTTAATTTAATTTGTTATTTTCAAAAATTTATTCCCAAATTTTACTCCATTTTTGTCGGCAAGTCCAAAGAGAAGTTCGCATTGTTTTTCATTGCTAATGTCCCTTTGGATGGCTTTGAACTCGGCGACGGTGGGGGTGTTGCGGTGGTGATGATCAGCAGAAGCGAAAAGAAGCAATGGGAAGAAAAGGATCGGAAAAAGGAAAGTGGAAACAGCGCAAATGGTGGGGGATGCCATTGTTCGAAACATAGTTAAACTTCAAAAATAAAATCAAATAAAAATAATAATAGCTAATTAATTACCTTAACCAACACCCTAAAAATGCCAACTCAACAATATTTTTGGTTTAAAAAAACAATTAAACAAGTTTTGAGAAGGAATAAAAATCACACCATTCTTTTACGGATTTTTTAGAAAACAATGCATGCCAATTGCACGAAAAGTAAAAATAGGAAAAAAACCTTTTTAATAAAACAAACAGAACAGTTTTTAGATGGGATTTTAGGAAAAAATTGAAATTTCAAAAAAAATCAAAAAATAGATTGGCCTTATTTGTTATATTTAGCTGATTAGATATTTGGCAGTAAATGGTGTGATATTTGAAAAACAATATTTGAAATTATTTAAACAAAAATTAATAAATTAAATAATATCGCCCCAGCCCTCTAGTGGCAATAGAGCTAGGATAGTTGAGTTTGATCACCACTTTTATCATATTAATTTCTAGAAAATGGCGAATTTTGCGGGGATTTGATCAATTCGTATGTATATTATACACTTTCGCAAAAAAACACGCACCGAATAGCAAAAGAACATTAGTAAATATTTATTTGGATTACTTTTTTACTTTTCACGAATATTTCCTCTAATAGTTTATATAATATCAATATTATAATTTTTCTATGAGTTGAGTAAGAAATTATATAACAAATCTCTTAGAAAGCTATAGTAAATTTGTACATTTTTTCACAAATTTTCACAGGATTAAGATGAAATATGTCCAATTTTCGTAAAATTATTTATTTCTGATAGTCTAAGTTAAAAAGGGACACGCAGACAAAACATAAAAATTAATTATTCACCGCACGCTTTTTGTCACTTTTTGCATCCCATCTCACCACCACCACCACCACTCACCATTTTATTCTATCCATTCTAATTGTATTGCGAAATATATTTTAAAAATAGTATTAATATATCTTCTTTAATATTTCACACGAATATTATTTTATATCATAATTCGTTTTTATATTATATTCTCATAAATAATATTATATAATCATTATTCATTCATATTTTGATAAATTTCATATATCATCGGATCATAACATTTCAATATTTTCCATTTATTTTCATATTACCTATTATTCTTCGTCAATATGACCCTCTCCGGCACCCAAAAACTATCTTTCGCTGCAATTGCCGTCGTTTTGGTGGTGGTACTTCTGATTCTGTTGGCCATCTTCGTTGTTCCGATGTTTCGCAAAAGCGAAGAAAGTGAAGCAAAAAATGGGACAAAATCGACGACGACGACGACGGAACCGGGGAAAATGCCGACAGCGGAAGAGCAGTGCAACATCCTGTTCAAAGTGGCGGACAAGAACAAGGTCAGCTGATGAGAACAACCCATGGATCAATACAACCCATGGCCTGGGTTTATTTATTTTTCAAATATCTTCTTGAATTATATTGAATTATTTTGTTTTTGTTAATTTTCAAAAAATGAATGTGTTTTCTTTTAAAATCTCATCAAAATATTTACCTACTCACATTGAATTTAGGACAATGCGGTGGAGATGAATGAGTTCATCGACTTTTTCATCAGCTATGTGAAGCGTGGCCTCTGGGCTGGCAATGACTGGGAGAAGGTGTTCAAGGCGATGGACAAAAATGGGGATTCCCGCCTTTCCGGGTTCCTTTAATTTATAAAGTTTTATATAAGTCCATTTAATATATTAAATAAATCATATCAAAATTATATTATATATATACTAAGTATATATAAATAAAAAAAATGTTTATATTTTATAGGTGCGTGGAAGGTGAATTCAAGCTCCATTTTGCTGATATCGAAGAGTCGAAGCTGGCGCAATTGATCCATTAAAGCAACGATTTGCACATAAAATTGTTGACAAATAAGAATAATGTGAATAAAAAAGGCTTAAAAGTATAAAATACAAATATATGGTACTAGCCTATTAACGGGGGGCAGTCTATTAATGGGGGGCATAGGCTAAAAATGTATTGTGCCCCTCCCCACTCCTCCGCTAATAGTCTTGTGCCAGATATAGTTTTGGTGAACAAATCATTATCATCGAATTAGTGTCATCCAAGCAGCAATACTTTTATTTTGTTATTTGCTCAGCCAAAAGTTAGTTGGGTTGCAAAAATGCATATTTAATTAAACAAACTTTTTATTATTAAATACCTTTATTATTCTATTTAACATATGTGATAATTTTTAGCTAGGTATATTTTTAGGTAGGTATATATAATTAATATAATATATTGTTAATATATTATTGTTAATATTATATTTTTTTGTATAATTAACATTGTTATTTATGTTAACCAAAAATAAAATTAAATAAATAATAAAATTATTTTCAATAATTATATTCCAATAATAATAATAATAATAATAATAATAATAATTTTATTTTAGACTAAAATAATACATGGCAGCAATATTCGTTATTTTGTTACTAAAATATTACAATTTTAAGTTCATAACTTTTAAAAGCAATATTCGGATAATGCCTTTTTACAATAAAACAAATATAGGATATATAATTCGGAAATTATTATTTATCAAAAATGATTCAAGTACAATCAAAACATATCCCAAACCGTAACAATTTAAGTGTTAATTTAACATCTAAAAATGTTTTTTAATAGTTAATTTATAGTTAATATCAACCATATAATTATTGATAATAACAGTTGATATATAATATTAGATCAATGAATAGTTTATTTATTAATGCAAAAATGAAAGAAATAAACAAAAAATGCGATTACCACCACCAAATGACTGATTTATTCAATCAATAATATCATCGTTCGTCCGTTTTTTTGATTATTTTCCATTTTCTTCCCATTATTCTCAGTTCAATGCCGGCAATTTCAGCACTTCCTGCACATGGGCCTTCTCGGCCTGAGGCAGTCCGTTGACCATTTGCCAAAAGTGCTTTTGGCGCTGTTGGTCATCCAAAGTGTCGTCGTCAAACAGATTGGCTATTTTGTCCTTAGTCTTCAACAAATTAAAATAAATTGATAAATACATTTTGAGAAATTCATTCAACAATTGATTGAATAAATTGTTTTTCATAATTTTATATTTTTATTTTCAAAATTTCGCCTCAGGCGATAGACGTTCAAACACGGGCGGAAGTGGAGGACGAACAAGGCGTCGCAAATCGGGTGGAAGTGATTTGACAAAATCGAACACTTTTCGATCCTTCTCCTTAAAATGATTGTCGACAATTTTTGCTAATTTTTAAATTAATTTGAAATTATAAAATTCAATAATTAATTAATCATTTTTTTAAATTTTAATTAATATGTTTCTTCCATTAACATGCCAATAAATTATCACTTTGAATGAGAGTTTGCGATCACCGAAAATGGCGCGTGCCTTTTTCAACTCTTTTTCCGGCAATTGTTCGAAGCCTGGCGGAAGCGGAAGTTGATCAATGATATCCTGAATTAAAATAATTAAAAAATTAATTAAATAAAAAATTAATTAATTAATTAATTTAATTAGACCTGCGGCAAATTGCGCATGATCTGATCAATTTGGTCGCCCTTTTGCTTGGGATTCAACTCGCGATTTCGGTGAACAGTCAACAATTGCTGATAGGTTTCTGGCGGAATCACTTTTTCGAAGCCGGGCGGAGGCTAAAGAAAATGTCTATGACAGCTCATAAGAAATAATAGTCCTTTTTGTATTAAAATTTAGAATGTATATAAAAGTATAAAATAATAATAATAATAATAAAATTCGAATTTTTAAATTTCAAATTAAACATTTGGCGGGAAGAAATCAGCCGGGTGGGGTGGTGCACCACCGGCGGCGGATGGCGGAAGGGGCGGGAAGCCGGGCGGTGGACGCGGTTGCTCCTCCGGAGGCAATGATTGGATCAGATTGTGGACCTGACTTATTATCATTGTTTAAAAATAATAATTCAAATTTACTGACTTGTCCAACTTAGTGTTCTATTTGTAATAAAACATCAAATTTCAGAGAAGTGTTGTTTTTAAAGACACTGTCCAGGTAAAATTTCTTAGAGATGTGTTAGAAAATACACTATTTATGCATTTAGAAAAAATCAAAAATTTGAATAAAACAGTATGATTTAAAGTAATTTTGTAAAGAAAAGGTATTTGTTGTTATGCGATTTAATGAACTCATTCATTTAATATTTGATAATGATACTTTGAAAAGGCAAACAAAACGCCAAAAATAATAATTTGATTTTTAGTGAATAATTTTGAAAATTCATTTTTAGCCAAATTATTGGACCTTTTCAGTTTTCTGAGTCCAATTAAGGTTTGCATCGCCGTGAATGTTTCGAATTTTTGTCTGAATGCCCTCAGACAACGACTCAAACCCGGCGGGCAATGGAAGTTTGGCCAAAATATTCGCCGGGACTTCACTCATAATTTTGTCGAACTCAGTCTGTTTTTGCTGAAAATAGCAATGGTATTGAATAGAATTAAATGTAATTTATACAAAATAATTTATTTTAATAATTAATTAAATATTTTACATGTATAGGAATGTTTTGATTGCGGTGAAGTGCACGCATCTTTTCCAAAACATCGCTAGGCAATGTCTTTTCGAACCCGGGAGGCTAAACAATTAAAAAAAATATTTATTAAAATTAGAGCACATAACTACCAGTACTTATAAGGCCTGATGAGGTAGTTGAGTTTTAAAATATATTTTTGCAAAAAATTGAAATATTTTAACATAAAAATATTTTATTATAAAATGTTTGGAATAAAATATTAGACATTTTATTTTGTATCAATCTACCTAAAAATGATGATAAGAATTTTGTCTAAAAATAATTAAAATATTATTTAAAAAAATAATTTTATATTAGGGTTGTTAAGTTTAACCACAATTTTTGATAAAAGGTTTGTATTTTGGAAAAAAATTCACCTACGTATAAAATAGAAACCAATACTCGTTTTTTAAATTTTATTTTTTATTTTATTTTATTTTTGAGATCAATAAAACTCAAAATACTATACTTAATTCCTTAAAAATAAGAATTCTATTTGATATTTGAAATTCAATTTTATTTTTCTATTTTTACCACTCCATCAAAACTTGGCGGTGCTCCAAATGGAGGAGGTGGTCCAAATTGGGGCGGTTGTTGCTGTGGTTGTTGTGGTTGCCCAAAACCATTTTTGTCAGCCAAAAAACCGTTGTTGCCAGCAGGCGAAATCAGTCCAGGCGGGACGCGATGGTCTAAAATTAAAACAAAATAAAAAATAAAAAATAAACTAAAAAACAAAATAACTAAAAACAATATCATAATTAGTATTTAAATATTTACCAATATTTGAATAGAAATATTAATGTTTTTATCGAATTTTTAATTTTATTTTTTGTTTTTGTACATCCCGAAGATATAATAATTTGTATTTTATAAATAACTATTTTTAGATTTAATTTATTATTTTTTTAACTTTTTAATTTTTGTTTTTATAGTAAAAGATACTTTTATTGCCGATTGAGAAACCGTTGTTGCTATCAGCTGAATTTGGTCCTATAATAAATTAAAAATTTAATTTTTAAACTTTTAAATTATCAATTTATATATTTCATTTTACCACTGTTCTGTTCTTGTTCATCTCCGCCGGCAACTCGCTTTGAGAGTAAACTTTCTTTGCTTTTTCGGAACACTCCGAACACAGAGTTGGTGTTGAACAGTGTTAGGGACAGAATGGCGGTGATGGTTATTATCGACTTGGTCAACATAATACTGTAATATTTAGATAAATAAATAACATAAATAACATACAATACTAAAATACAGTACGCACATACATATATATTGAACATACAGAGTAACTCTATAAACGTTCGCCCAAACTTCCTTCAAATTTACTAAAAAGTAGTGTTTGGCTAATTGGTATATTTATTATTTTTCGCTTTCATACTTTGTCAGAAATTTGTTTTATTTTTTTCGTGATTTATCACCTTTTCTATAAAAATACCTAAAAATTTGAACATCGTTTTTCGAGTTTTTGACATTTTTTGGTTTCGATTGAAACATTTTACATTATTAGTAAAATTGAATTGTTTAGATTATATTGAAAAATGAATAAACTTTTTAAATTAGTTTTTCCTCAAATAAATTGAATTAATTTAATTTCTAAAAATCCATTTAATTTTTTATATTAATTATAGCCTCTAAACCTGTAGGGACTAATAACTGCACTTGGTCTTTTCAATAATTTATACGAGTGAATCCTTTGGCCAATTTAAAAATGAAAAACAGTCATTTGACCCATTTGAGCAAACAATCGCAATATTCATCATCATCATCATCATCTGGCATAGGCTGGTACCCTTTTTAGTGTTTAAAGATGAAAAAAACAAAAAGTTAAAAAAGGGGAAAAATAACATTTTATATGCTGCAAAATATTTTTGCCCTCTACGGGAACGGGAGGCAAAATTTTACGTTTCATTTTTCCAGAAAGTCACAATTTTCAGAATTTAGAAAAAATGAAGGTATAGTTCAAAATATGTTGGTCCGTACTAATTACTAATTTAATATCGAGGATTTTCTAATTTAGAAATTTAATTGTAAAACAATTTGTTTTAATTTTTGACACTAAATTTGGTCCCATTTTTCAACCCCAAAAATATCATTTTAGGTTTTTAGGACAACAAAATATTTTTATCAAAACAATAATAAAATAGTAAGTATGGACTCAGCTTTTTCATCAGTCATTTGCAGATGAAAACAAATGATAGGCTTGCCCAGAAAAATACGATAGTTTTATGGAAGAGGAGAAGCCCAACCAATTTGCTCGTCGAAAATTGGTATAAAATTATGTTTGATCAGCGGATCAGATTGTTGTTTTTCGGGCGCCAAAAGGATGATTATTGGGGAGAGGAAGTCAATGGGAATGGGGACAATTTTGCAAATAATACGCTTATTAGTCAGAAAATATAATACAAGTATAATTAGGCCGGAGAAATAATGAAAAACTTGTTATAATAATAAATATAAAATATATTTAAATATATTTTGGGTTTATTATAAGTAAATCTTGGTAAAATAAATATTGGCAAAGGCAAAAATGAAATTGACATAAAACTGAAAAAATAAAGAAATAAATATTTCTTCAATTTTATTGAATAATTACAAATTTTGTTCCGTAGGAACTCTTTCAACGTTCCTCATCGCAACCTTCTTTCAAGATACAGAAATTTTAAGATAAATAAACGCCACTTTATCTTATCTCAACGCTTTATCCATTGGAATTGCAACGAAAATAAATAAATAATTTGACGAAAATATCTGATTATACCTGCACCTTATGCAAACATTGTCCTGCCGAAACTGTCGAAGATCCGCCTTCTCCGCCTCGTTTTCTGCGATGGACAACAGGTTCCCCCTCCCCCTCCCCCCCCAACCCATCGAATATATTTTTGCATTTTTTGGACAATGGCGGCGAATGAAAGAAAATCTGATGGCGAAAATCCGTCGCTAAATCCAGCCGATTTTGCTGTGACAGCCGCCGACTCGCATTGTGTTGCTGCGACAGATTGGCGTTCCGTCCGAGTGCACTTTTTATGGGGCACAAAAAAATGGAAAAGAAATTGTGGGCAAATGGCGGAAGAGGGGGGAGATGGTGGAGGGGGGAGGGGGAGGAGGGAGGGGGGAGATGGTGGAGAGCTGGAGAGGGAGGGGGAGGGGAGAGATGGTGGAGGGGGGAGGGAGAGGGGGAGGGGGGAAGGGGGAGGGGGGAGGGGAGGAGGGGGGAGGGGGAGAGGGTGGGGGGAGATGGTGGAGGGGGGAGGGGGAGGGGGGAGATGGTGGAGGGGGGAGGGGGAGATGGTGGGGGGAGATATGGGGATAAACAGACGACGAAAAGTGCGGTGGAGTGGTCGTCACGGATCTGCATCGTCCATCATAATGGGGATAGATGGGGGACAAAGCAAAGAACCTTTTTGGTGCACTTTTTATACTTTTTATTGTATTCAAAATTAGAAGAAAAACAGCTAAAGCATTCCTTTTAAAATTTATAATATATTAAATACATACTAACATATACTAGATACCTCCAGATAGGTACATATTAAAAATACATACATCATTGCCTGAGAAAACAAATTTCGGGTAAGCGGAATTGAAATTGATCTTTTCTGGGCCATGGATTGGTTCGGTCCGGTACCGACAACACTATCTATTTGGGTACTGTTTATGTGTTTGGATTATGCGGGCAAAAGATATTTGCGTTAAATTCATAAAAATGGTAGCTGCTTAAAAAACGAATCTTTAGGCATACAGTAAGTGTTATTATTTATTACTGTACTTACAGTATATTAATTATATTTATAAAAATAGAATTGTACGATTAGAATAAGCAACTCCATTTTGAACACCGAACAATGGAACCATTCGCAGTCAACAAAGGAATTAAGAAAGCTTTATTAATGCAACAGAATTGGCAAAATACTATTTGCATGTTCTATTTGATGTTTGTCATTTTTATTATATTAATATTGAAAATAAAAAGACTGTTGGACCACTTTTTGGACCTAACAATCAAATGCGAAAAGATTTTTCTCTCCAAAATTTGGTTATTTTTCTCCAAAATGAGGATTCTTTTTCTCCAAAATTACGGAAATTTTCTATTTTCTGCCCGAAATTCATGAAATCTCCCAGTATTTGATTAATTAACCAAAAATTAAAAATATTTTGTTGTTATCTCCAAAATAATAAATTAACAAAAAATTATAATCCAAAATTAAAAATTTTAATTAACAAATTATGCGAACTACAATAAGAGCTAATTTAGCTCATCTTGTAAAATAATTGTATCAACTGACCACTTTTAAACCTCTCTCTTTTATTGTTCACTAATAATGTATTAATAATTAATATTATTAATATGTATTAATAATTAATATTATTAATATGTCAATACTGGCGCTGAGAACATCGAAATTATCGGATACCATTCCAATCTCACTAAATTATTACAAGCATCAATTTTCGATAGATATTTTCTATTTAAGTTTTTTACAAAAAAATACTTTACTTTTTTAATCCTTATTTTTAAGTTTTTATTTATTTTATGATTGGGCAAAAACTGATAATTTAATTCATTTTTTTAATTCATTTTTTGGTTCAGGAGTGAAGCTATATTATCGAGTTTTTTGGAACCGGAGCCTTACACTATTCTATTTTATGCATTAAATAAAACCTAAAATCAAATAGATGGACCTGTTTAATAAAATGAATTATTTGAAATAAATTTGGAACGAAAATTGAAAATCTCCGATTTACGAAGTTTCTTGCTACGAAGTTTTTCTTGAGACCTACCAATGGAGCACTATCCTTCGATCCAGGAGGAAATTTCAGTATTTTTCCTTTCATCTCCCTCCCCCGCATTTCACAATGTTGGGGTGAAAAAATAAAATGAATAAAGAAATAAAAATAAAATATTTTTAATTTGGGGTAAATAGTCAAATACTGAGATATTTCATGAATTTCGGGCAGAAGATAAAAAATTTCAGTAATTTTGGAGAAAAATAATCCAAATTTTGGAGACCCAAATTTTGGAGAAAATAATCCAAATTTTTGAGAGAAAAAATCCCCTCATCAATTAAATTACTAATTAATATTAAAAATTGCATAATAATGTCTTTAAATATAAAAAACAGCACACCTATTTACAAAATAATATATTTTCTTGGGTTTTAGCATTTATATTATACATTTTTTGACAAATAAACAAACAAAATTAAAGAATAAATTTGTATAAATTTTATAAATTTGTTTGAAAAAAAATCAATTTAAAAATCACGAATAATCCAAAAAATTGTTTGTAAAACTTTTAGGCCATTATTTATATTTTTCTGAACATCTTTAGCCCATTCATGTAATAAATTATTTTCATTATCTAATTGGCGAAGCAAGGTGACTCTTAGCATGTTGAATTTTGGGTATTTATGAATCCATGGCAACCAAAAATGCTGCAAAATAAATAATAATACAAAAACAATGATTATAAAAATATTAAAACATTTAATTTAAAATATATTAAAATATTAAATTTAAATTAAAATATTAAATTTAAATTATATTAAAATATTAAATTTAAATTATATTAAAATATTAAATTTAAGTTATATTAAAATATTAAATTTAAATTATATTAAAATATTAAAATTAAATTATATTAAAATATTTAATTTATAAACTAAAATGTTTCTATTCTTATTATTTTACTACTAACCCAATTCTACAAAATATTAAAAGCACTATAAATTTTAGTTACAAAAAGGTTAAATTAATACTATTATTCTATAATAAAAACAGAATAAGGTGTTAGTTGTGTTGTTATTATTATAATGTATGTCATCTATATACTACATACCCATTATTTATAAATATACATTATTGATTATTATTTTTAAATGTTTTAATTGTGTTATATGCACTTTATATTTGTTTATGTGTTTTAAAATTGACTTACGGCTTTGTTGATAATATAATTTTTGGCATTTTGCATTTCCAAATAATTTTTGCCTAATATTCTTTGTTCAAAGCATAGTTCACGTTCGAATATTAAAATTGATTTATTAAATTGCAAAATGTTGTCTTCCATACATTTTTTTTCTTCATTTTTGCAAATAATTTTGTCATATTTTATAATTGAATTCAATTGTTGAAACAGCTAAAATATAATAATAATTTGATTAATTATTTTTATTATTAAAAACAAAAGTTTTAAATTCAAATAATTTAGCAAATTACATAAATTATAAATTCCTCTATTTTATTTTTGATAATTTTGTTTGCGTTTTTATTATTTATTTTTTAATGTTAACCTTTTTCGCAATTTCATAAGTTTCTTTATACCGCAACAATTCATTTTCCATTATTTTTTTCAGCCTTGCCAAATGGTTCATATGTGTGTGGATATCGTCTATATTTCCCTTGATTTCTGCGATTTGTTTTAATAATTCATTGGTGCTCATATCTTAATAATAAATTTATTTTCAAAGAATATTTTTTATTTTAAAATATTATTTTGGTCTATTATGCTTATCTTATATATTTTTTATATGGTTCATCAAGCAATTTTAATTTGTTTTTTTAATTTAAAAAAACAATAAACCAATTTTAATTTTTAAATTTAGAAAAATAACCCTTTAAATTCGCTTCCGAGCGAATTTGTGATTTTGGCCTAAATATTTTCCTGATGTTTCTGCCGGCTTTGTACAATATATTTTTCCGTTTTTTTACTTCCTTTTCCAGTGGATTTAATTTCTGATCATATTCCACCCATTTTTCTCCTAAATCGGCGGCCACAAATTTCCCAAAATCGGCCATTATTATTATTGATCCTTCGCGCAAATTTGCGTGATTATTTACCAAATTTGACAATTTATGCAACTGTTCGCCAATTCCTTTTAATTTTTGCATCAATTTTTCAACTCGTTTGGCCATTAAATTGGCTAAAATAAAGTAATAAAAAAGAAAATGGTTAAATAAAAAATCATTAAATATCCAGCAAATATTATTATTTTTTGTCATTAAACTTATTATGTTTTTTAATTGTTAGAACCTTTTCCAATGTATTTAAAATGTTTTTCAAATTCTTTATAACTTAAAATTATTAATTTATTTTATGTGTATTATTACGGTTAAATTAAATTTAATTTTCTAAAGTTTTTGAAACCCCGTTTTAAATTTAATTTAGGGATAAAAAAAAGTATTTTTCGGAATACAAAAGTAATAAAAGTAACCATCCGATTCATAAGATTGCGCGGCAGAATCTGAAACACTTCGGCGTTGAAAATGTTCTTTATTCTTACCCAAAATGTTCGCGTTGATTACATCTTTTTTGCCAGTCGAATAAAACTTATTATTTTTTGACAGTATTATTTTTGTTTTTATCCCTCCATTTTTCACATTTCCAGCAGCAAAATGCACAGATTTAACTGGAATTTGGTTTTTCGATTCTGAAATTGATAAATATAAAAAATATATCAATACCACTTATATAATCCTTTGCTTAATCTAATAAAAATACATGTATACTAGAATTATAAAAATTAAAATAAACAAAATAAATTATGAAAAAATTCCACAATAAAATTCGGCTTTTTATTTTAATTTAATTATTTTTTGGATAAAATTGACTATCTTCTTAGTAATGCTGCCTTCAAAATGCACTAATATTGAATATTCTAAATCAAATAATTTTTCTCATTTTTATCGGCTTGCTATCGGTTTAATTTTTTAATTTTTATTCAATTAAAATAATGTATTAAATTGTAAAATATAACAATGATTTTAAATTAAAAATTTGATTAAAAAATGATGGCCAACCTGACCTTTATCTTTTTCAGGCTCACAAAATGAGTAAACAATATGTTTTAATTGATTAGCAGCTTTGAGCAAATCTTTGCTCATTATTCGGGGCGAATATTCACTGTTGGCAAGTCTAAATATTGGAAAATAAAATATTATTATTTATTTTATTTTTTTGGTATGTATTTATAAGATTAATAATTCTCAAATAATTTTTTTTATTGATTTTTCGAATAATTTTTGCCGAAAAATGTAAAAATAATTGATTTTAAATATAAAAAATTTAAAATAATTATTTAAAAATTTAATAAAATTTAAAAATTATTATATTGTATTTTTATAGTTAAAAAATAAATAAACATATTTTTTGCTTAATTGCATTTTTTGAATCATTATATTTGAAATTAAAAATTGTCATTTACACAACTTTTTGTATATTTAATTTTCACAAATTTAAATGTTCGTTCTTTTTTGGTTGTAACTCTATAATATAAGTTAATTACAGTCTTTGTAATTTTAATAACACATTTTACCGTTGATCAATGTCATCCTCTTCAAAATGCTTAATCAGATCCATCTTCAAGGTAAGCAAGTGTTCTGGCCACTCTATTCCGTTCACAATAATCGTGATCTTTGATCTCTGAATTTCTTCGTATTGTTCGTCGGACACTAACGCACTTCTGAAGTCATCCAAAATGGATTCGATACCGTATAAATGCCATTCAAATTCATCTTTTCGCGCCAAACAAAAATTATTCGGTAGTGGAGCACATTCTTCATAAATTGTATACACTGATTCAACCTCATTTTTCATCTTAAATCCGAACAATTTAAATTTTATATTGATTATTTTTAATTTATTTTTATTAAATATATTATTATTATTACTTACCCAAAGTGCAGTGTGTTCAATTGCCTCATATTGGCTGCATTCCTGCTTCAATATTTGTATAAGTTGTCTAAAGTTTTCTTTTGTCCGTTCATTTTGGATTTTTTCTTCAATTTTTGACTTTCGCTTTGTTTTTAAAAATGGCACTTTTGAGAGCATATTTTTGGCAAATTGTTTGCCAATTAAATTATTATTTTTGTTTAACTTATTAATATTAATATTATTCGACTTTTGTTGGTCCGACAAATGGATTTCCCACTCCAATGGTTCAATGCAATTCACTTGTCGGTCCCCTTTGAAACTGCGCGCTGCGCTTGAAATGCCATTCAGTTCAGTGAGCATGCCTTCCAATGCTATTTTAGCTGGATAATCTGAGGAAAAAAGAAGGAAAAATGAATTAAATCAGAATTTCTAACTGTTTAACCAATTAAGGTCTAAAATTTAAAAAACTAACAAAAAAATTCAATAAAATAAAACGTCAAATTTTGTGCATATTTTTAAACTGTTTCTAATTAATTAATTCTAATTAATTAATTCTTAAAATTCCGAAAAGGGCCGGCTTTTACCACACAAAATTCATATTTTTGTTCCCTTCTCTTTTCATACTGTAAAAGTAAATGGGATTCGTTGTGATTAATTTTTATATTTTGTTGAAATTCATATCCTATGTATATATATCATACCGTCGTCGGCGGAAGAAGTGAATTTTGTTGCAAATTGTTTGTCCATTTTTCCGCTCGTATGGCTTCTTTTTGTGGTTATTACAAACGAACAAAATGCCAAAATTTTGACTATATTCATTGACTTGCAGCAAAAATAACAATATAATATTTGTTGTTATTGTTATACATATATCTGGAAGAATTCGAAAAATTAATTAAAGGGAATTTAATTAGAAATATTTGATTTTATTTTATTAAAAATGAGAGTGTCTTTAAAAAATATATTTTTTAAACAAATAAAATTTATCATAAAAATATTTGTTATTTTATCTTTTTTGAAAATAGATATTGTAAGTGTATGATATTTATTTTACAAAATTATAAAAATTCCAATTTCATTATAATAATGTGTAAAATAGGTATCATAGCATTTATTTAAGGAATATATTATATATTTCCAAATATCGATCAACATGGAATCATTCGATTCGGCTTTAAAATTGCTAAAATATCAGATGCATAAAGTAATATTGATTTATTGGTAAACCCATAATTTATTGGTTATTTAGTTCCTGGTTTGGTTTTTAGTTTTATTACTTATTTTTTAGTGTTTTTTTCTGATATTTTTCATATATACCCATAATGAATACTAGAATTAAAATTTAAAATATTTGTATTTTATTGGAGAGTGCAATAGCCTAAATTTTCATGTTTTGGATTTAAAATTTAAAATAGAGAAAAAGAAAATTTATTTTGGGTCCATTTCATTTTTGTAATATTTTGATGCCGGAATTTATTGACAATCTTGACGTTTGCGATACAACAAGGACTAAGACTCTGTTCAGGATATAATTAATTAAACGGTTAACTTTGGAAAGTAGGTATAATAATAAGATATAACAAATTTGAATACTTTGTCAAATAGAAAAACATTTTAAAATAAAAATCCAAATCCACTAGCCGGGGAAAAATTGGTATTTTAATGGGGGAGTTAGTTGAGTTTGAATTGACCGAATCCAATGAAGGACATGAAATCCCCCGAAATCAAACTCAACT
>JAQIYK010000215.1:0-17450 GCA_034700465.1 Rotylenchus robustus
TTGGTTCCCCCAATTTTGGTCCCCCCATGTCGATTTAAAATTTGTAAAATTTTGGCGTTTTTTATTTGTTCGCTTCAATTGTATTTTAAAAAGCTGGATGAACAGTTTACCAGCGAAAAAGGGTGTAATTCGCACTTTTTAAGTAAATATACACTTTAAAAGTGTATATTTACACACACTTTAAAAGTGTATTTTTTATTTTTAAAGTGTATATATTTTTTGTCGCAAATAATAGTATTGATGTTGTACAAAATTTTTCTTTAAAATACACCCCTAAAGATTGACTTTTTGAAAAAAGTGCCCCCCATGAAAAAATCTTGGCGCCGCCTATGCTGGTGTTCATCGAGAATAAATTTCGAAATTAAATTATTTTTTCTAAAAATCCAACTATGCAACATTATCAAATCTATGATTATGATTGGATGTTGTCTCACATTGCTTTTGACTTCGGATTCGAGAGCAGCGACCTCAAAAATCCCTTATCGTTCATTTTCGTAATTTTTCAGAGAGCGGAGATCGGGAGATATAACGGAAAAGTACCAGGCGGAGCAGCAAGCGCCGAGCGCCCCACCCCCCTGATTGCTCCGTAGGAGAACAGCTCCGATTTTTGGAGAAACTTTCTAAAATTTCTCGTCTGGGCCAATCGGCAAGCCGATAAAATTTCATTTGACGCATAAAAGTTTGATTGGACTCATAAACGTTTGATTGGACGCATACATAAAAGTCGATTGGACGCATAAAGTGCAATTTAACCCATTTTGCAGAAATATCCATGAATAGTGAATACCTTTTTGTTTGAAATAGAAGGGTGAGCGGTAATATAATATACTTACGTATTACGTCTGCTATCTTTCTTGGAGGTTGGAGCTTTTTTTGCTGCCAAATTTGAAGCACCCGCATTTGATACCCCGCATTTATTAATGTATGTGTAGATAAGAAATTAATAAATTTAGATTGGTGGATCGTGGAACGTTTGTTCCTGAATCGGAACGTGAAAATGCATATAAGGACTCGGCTTGGAAATCAGAAACTGGTGATCCAGGGGCCCTGCATATTTCAGCACCGTGTATTTACGCCAGTGTATATTGTTTCTTTGTAAATTGTATTATTCTTTAATAAACCATTTACAGGTCCTTGAAAACATTGATTTGAAGCCAGGAATGTCATTTTTGAACATCGGATCGGGCACGGGTTATTTCAGTTCAATGGTTGGATTTATTATAGGTGACATCATTTTAGTTAGTTGGTACGAATTATGATAAGAAATTTAGGCGAGAAAGGTATTAGTCATGGAGTGGAGCTTTATCCCAATGTAGCTGCTTTTGCCGATGATCGGTCCAGCGAAATACAACAATCAATTGAAGCTAGTGCTTTTGAATGGTTTGATAAGAAAGTTTTTACATGAAAAATTTATAGTAAAAAATAAATAGGTGTGCTCCACAGTATCTCATTGGCAACGCATTTCAAATCGAATCAAAAATGAGATATGACAGGCAATTTGGCATTTTTATGAGATAGATATCTCATGCTTTCTAACCCTTCATTTTTAGGATTTATTGTGGTGCACTTGTTCCGGAATCTCGTCGTGCATATTTTTGTTCTTTCTTGAAGATTGGAGGTGTTTTGGTTATGCCGTATGGTCATGCAGTATGTAGCTAGGATTGGTTTAAGCAAATCAATCTATTTAAGCTTCAACGAATCTATCGCAAAACGGAAAACGAATTTGTAACTCGCGATATTAGTGCCGTAACATTTTCGCATCTGATTCCAATTAACCCAGAAAATCCGCTAACCAACCGTCCGGCAGAACTTCCGCTGATTGATCCTCCATCACTTCGTTCGATTTGCCGAAAAACGTTTATTCTAACTTTGTTTAAAGTTGATATTATATTTCTAAATTTAGCATCAGACAACATATCAGACAAAAAGTTGGAGAAGATTGCAAAATAGAAATGCGCATTACTTGCAACAATAAAGCAGTGAGGGAAACTCGGCGCGTTAGAGATGAAGATGAATCAAGTCAGGGGAGTGATCACAGGTCGCAGGAAGACAATGGCCGCCCCAACCGTTTTCGTCGATTTCCAATTATATTCCTTGGTAAAGATAACTTCACTGAATAGAAGAAAAGAAAACATTTACCTTTCAAACCGCTGTAATACAAAGTTTTGAAAACTTGATTTTTGAATTTTTTAAAAATTTTATTTTAAGAAAGAGAAAACCGTGACCGTGAAAATGGAACTGCTGATCAGCACCCTCATTTGCACAATCCTCGTTTTAATCACCCAATGAGGTTAGAATCAAAACATTCTTGATCAAAGTAAAACTAATAGAATTTAGGCACTTATTTGCTTTGGTAGCTAGGGAGCGTCTCAATCGTCACCATGCAGCGAGAGCTCGACAAGAAGCTGGATTAATCGCAGGACAAGATAATGAAGCAAACGAGGAACAACAACAGGGAGAATTTCAGCGATTGCGAGTTAACAACCTACCAGAACCAGTTCAGGAAGTAAATGCTGACAATGAATTTGTAAGTGATTATTTCGCATATAATTAACAATAGTAAGAACATTCGGTGAGAGCACTGATAGCTCTCTCCGATTGATGGGATGTCGTAAGAATTTTGGAAATTGGGGTTCCTTTCCACGTGTTCAGACAATATGTTCATTATTATTACTTTGCGAATATTATATGTCATTTAAAAATGAACAATTGGGTCAAAAGGTCAGGTTTGAGTACATTTAACCAAAAATTTAGGAATTTCGCTTCATCTCAGAGAATCGGATCGATGAGGATGAAGAGGAACCACAGATGCGCAATTTCTTTGATGAGAATGAAAATGAAAATAGGGCGGAGGATGATGAAGAGGACAATGAAAACACAACATATACAATTGGAGAGAATGATAGAGAAGAGGATGGTGACAATGCGTCACCAAATATGTACCGAGATGACTCTTATTATGGACGTGAAGAGCCTGATAGTGAGACTGACCAGAACGAATATATTGATGAATTTAATCCAATGGCAGCATCAAGTCCGATCAACAGTGCTGGACAAAGTTTGGAAGTTGAATTGTCGTCTTCTGCTGAAAGTGATTTATGAATATTTACTAAGAATATTTACTAAAACGATTTATTTAGTTAATCATTCTGCTGATGAGTCTAATAATAATTCAAAGGAAGAAGAAGAGGAGGAAGGGAAGAATACGGCTGGCGTTTCTCATACTTTGTTCTCCGGGTCTGGAAAACGCCAGCGAACATTCACGTCGCAATCAATAGAGCATTCTCCACATGCTAGGTAATTTATTATAAAAATGATTCCATAGACATTTCTTAAAATGTTTTGTTATCCACAGGAAAATCAAGCGCACCTTTTCCAAGGACCAAGCTGATGTTGAAGATAAGCCAACAAGCAGTGCAAATTCTGAGACGCGCAGCAAATTGAAAGGCCTTTTTCACCAACATCAGTGTGATTATAGCGAGCAAAACTCTCTACCGAAAAACAATGATGAAACCAAAGGAGGAAATCTTACTCATGGAACGGTTGGACATAAAAGCAATGCGGATGGATTATCCGAAATCGAATCAAATCGCGCGACTGACGAGTCATCCGCCTATGACCGTTCTACGGGTACTGTGACTAACGAATCCACTGATGGCAAAGAAGAGGTAGAGTTAGAATAGGAATTTAGCTTCAAAAATTAGAAGTTTACATTTTTAGGAAAAATCAATGGCATTGAGTGCTGAGCAGCAAGCAAAAAGTTTGCGCGTTTTTTACGACGAATTTTCGCATCTCTTGGACACTTTGCCAATTAACATTCAGACACGCCGCTTTCTCAAATTTGAGCTCAACTAAATCGATCGAAAATGGTACATACATTTTAAGGCAATTTTGAAATTTTGTCAATTATCACAACGGGTTTTATTGACCCATCCTTGTCAATTTGAACATTTTCCATTTTGATTGAGACTGATATTTGCAGAAGAAAGAAGTAAATCTCTATTCCCACATCATAGATTTATTAGACAGTGATGCAAAATTAATCTTTGTAAATCATCACCTTCGTTTTTGGTCACGTTAAGTGAAATCACTTTCTTGGCTCATTCGATAATGTTCCCCACTCATGATCCTGCATCAAGGCCATATACTCCGCCTCGATTAATGGATTTCTCGTGTAAAAATGGATTTTGGTTATACTATGCGGGCCTGATGTATCCATTTTTCTCACAAATTTTTCTTGAATATAGTCATTGAATTCGAAAAACACGATTTTTTGTGCTTTCGTTTCCTGTACAGGCCAATAAATTTTGATTCATATTTGCATTTTTTGTTCCAGTTTTACAACTAAATAATTTATTGTTATTTGAATGTTACTTTTTTTAAACAACTCTTGTTTCGTGCCATACTGAAATGAAGCTGGAACAGTCGGCAGACTTTTTCTTTTTGAGATTTATTTGTTTGGCTTTTTCCAACACGTGGTTTGTGCCGGATGAAGTGTTTCAGGTATTTTATTCTTAATTTGTTTTATATTTTAGCTATTTAGAGTGTGGAAGTTGCTTATCGCATGGTTTATGGAGTGGGTTACATTACATGGGAATGTAAGTGGGCGGTGGGTAGGGCTGTGGATCTAGTAATTTAATAGCAGAAATGAGTAGACGAAATTTTTTGTTCGACTTGTTGCTAAACTCGCAAAGCGCAAAGTTCTACATATCACCACCAAAAATTAAGGGTATCCCGAATGGGCACTGCGCTCAACACTACATCCGCTTTTGTATGCCGGTATCTTCTGGATTCTTCGTGCCTTCCATTTGGATTTTGGCTTCTTAATACGTTGGGCTCCCAACATATTGCATGCTTTGCTGTTCATGGTCGCTGATGTATGCTACCTCAAATGGTTAAGGAAACTTGGTCTTAGTCACAGCGGTAACTTCTTTAGTTCAAAGTCATTTTTGGCACTTTTTTGCCTAAAGCCGCTTGTAAAGGACTAAAGTTGAAATTCTTCACGTTTAAACACTTAGTCCATTTTTTATTTGACTTCTTATTTTTGATCTTTATGATAAATCCTCTGTGGATATATCCCAAATTGATTTGATTAATAAACTAAAAAGTAAAATGAAAACTTCAGCATATGATCTGGCTACGACGCTCTACACATTCAATTGGTTCTTTTTATATTGTTCGACGAGAACATTGTCAAATACACTTGAGTGTTGCCTGTCAATTATTGCACTGAGTTTGTACGAAGGTGGGAGTCGAGAAAAGCTTTTAACAAAAAGAACATATAATCAATCTGCATCATTTGGTATATGCGTTTTTTGTATTTCGTTGGCAACAATATTGCGGCCGACAACGGTTTTGCTATGGAGTCCTCTTATTCTCATACGGATTTGGCAATTGTCTATCTCTTACAAGGGCGTTTTTGAAACAAATGCTGCGGTTAAACTTGTTTTGAGGTTAATTTTCTGATTCATTGATAGTTTTTCTGGTTCATTGATGACATAATTAAAGTTGATTTGCTGTTCAAATTTTTTTTAAATGCCTAACTTTTATTTTTGAGATGAGTGGGGCTCGTATTAATGTGTTATTTTTGGATTCTGTTGAGTTTGTTAATTAACACCTTTGTGACAGGCTGATTCCTTTTGGCCTTGTCCCGCTTCTGCTCTCGACAATATTTGATTCAATTTACTACGGTCATCCAGTTGTTTGTCTATGGAATTTTGTACGGTTCAATGTGTTTCAAGGTGCCAGTGCCCAATTTGGAACACATCCATGGTCCTGGTACTTGACACAAGGGCTGCCACCGCTTCTTACAATACTTCTTATTCCATTGTTCAGTTCCCTATATCATTATCATCGTTTTCATTTTACAAGGTATACATATATATTATGTTTTTTGTAGCAACTTTCTTTAGATATACGGTAGCAGCTTGCGTTTACGTTCTCGGCCATACTCTAATTGCTCATAAGGAACATAGATTTTGTAAGGGTTTATATTGCCTTTTATAAAACTGGAATTTTAGTTACATTTTCAAGTGCTGCCTATTCTTCCTTTTATATTCCCACATTTTGCACAAGAATTGACCACGTACAAACCGCAAAAAAGGAACATCATCAAATATGCATACATAATTTCAAACTTGGCGCTGGCCATTTATTTTGGTATTAATTATATGTACAAGCTCATTGTAAATGGAAAAATGGCGAGAATAGACATCCTTCCATTTAAAATTAGTTTAAATCTGTTTTGCTTTAAAACAGCTTTTTATAACAAAGATGCAAAAAATCCAAAATCTTTTTCGCGAAAAATTCAATCGAGACGGAATTATTTTAAACCTGAATGTAAATCCTTTTGAAAAATAGACTTGCTTTGGCCTGATATAAACCGAAATTTCGAATTAATATTGACTTTTTAGGACTCATTCATCAAAGAGGACCAAATGCAGTGAGTTCTCGGCTGTATGATCTAATCGGTCAATCAAAAAGTGAAGAACGAATCAAAATTCTACAACTAATGTAAGCCGTTGTTCCCAATTCTTTATAATCTAACACTAATTTAGGCCGTGCTTTTCGCTACCTCAACATGCTCATTTTCATCCATATAAGAACAGAATAGAGATTATAATGTTGGATTGCACAGCCAACCTTATCAATGGAAGCAATGAGGTAATTAATTTTGAATAGAATTGGTTCCATATATGTGACAACCAATATATATGTGACAGCTATGTTTTTACCAAGATTTTACGGTTTTATCTTTTTCATGGGCAATCAGTGGCGTAGCCAGAAATCGGCAAAAGGGGGGGGGCGCACAGGGCCCAGCCTAAAAAAAAGGGGGCCCACTGTAAAATAGCGTATTATCATATAAAAAATGGATTTTTTTTCACATAACTTTATTTAATTAGTGTCTGTGTACTAAAAATTCACAATTTCATCTTATATTTAAACATCTGCAGAAGTTGATTGTTGAGGTTGATCACTCTGTGGGAGTGCAATCTTTCTCTTTGCCGAAACACGAAATAATCCGTCATAATCAATATTTGATGCTTCTTTAAAATAAAATGAAATGATTGAAAGATCAGACAAGTGTGTCTGTGTACTAAAATTGAAAGATCAACAAGTAATGTCTTGCCAGAATTTCGGGGCCCCACTACTTCAGGGTAAAAGGGGGGGGGGCCCAGGGTCCGGGCCTCTGCTCGAAAAAGGGGGGGGCTGGGCCCCCGGGCCCCCCCCTGGCTACGCCACTGTGGGCAATGACACTCATTGGCAAAAATTTTAGACTTTAAATGGCATGAATGGTGATGATGAGTCGGATGAATTTCACGAGAACCCAGAAAGATGGTTGAACCGGAATTGGTATTCAAACGGGCTGTTTGATGCAAATATAGTTGTTGCCTACGAACATATCTATTGGAAAATTGAAAGATTTCTCATGCAGAAGGGTTTTGCACGACATTCCTTAACTTTTCATTCGTATTTTTTGTCTTCCTCGAGGCAAAGTTCGTGGATTGTGATCTCGACAAGACATGTTTAACTTTAAATCATGTTACTTTCCCATATTACTTTTATAATTCGGTATAAACATTCTTTGAAACAAAAACGGAATCAAACAGTTGTCTTCTCTAAACTATTTTTTGAGCAATTCATACTTTCAATTTTGGATTTTGGCGACACAATACAGGCACTGTTCACAAATGGCAGAAGCTATTCAGAATCTTAACAAGCCTAAAGGTTGGTTATTACTGGTTTTAATTAGATGAATAGTATTTAAATAGTTTGTTTTAGATGCGTTCGAGCAGTTGGAGGAGGAAGAAGGAACGCGCCAAGGATTCTGTCATATTCGGATACAGCAGCGAACAGGGAGGAAGACAATTACAACGGTACAAGGCATAGCACCCGAATATGACCTGAAGAAGATTGTGCGCTACCTTAAGAAGGTTACTCCATTTTTAGCTTAACAATGGAGAAAATGGGATCGACTGGTGATGCAATAATAATGCAAAAAATATAAATAAATAGATTAATAGATTCCTCACAAGGGAATGTTTATCTAAAATGGCAAGAAACTACATTTAAGGAGTACAATTGCAATGGAACTATAGTCGAACACCCAGAATATGGAGAAGTCATCCAACTGACAGGAGACCAGAGGCAACATATCAAGGATTTTCTGTGCAAGGTCGGAATCGTCAAAGAAGAAAATTGCAAAATTCACGGATTCTAATCTAATAAACATACTGCGTTCTATATATAGTACATTGATAATTTGATTGTCAAAACACTTGAAAGTTGTGGTAAATTTTAACGAATTGTTGCTACTCTTCGGCAAGTTCAGAAATTTAAAAATTCCCGGATTCTCAAGTTTCAACTATTATGTCATACTGTATTACTTCTGAAAGTTGTGCCTTTTTTTTCTTAAGAGCTGCAGCACCATATTAACTTCAAACTCATTCAGAACAAAAAATAGGGGGTGCAATAAGTTTTAGTGTTCATGATTTATCGACATGAAATCTGAGCAATGGTATAATAAGTTATAGGCACAAACATATGTAAAAAGGAATGTCAAATCTAACGTCGTGAGTATCTGGGTCAAGATGTCTATGTATCCAGCAGGAGAGATCATAAGGCGAGTTAGTGCTTAAAGTGTTAGATATTCCATATTTGAATAGACTGCGACAGAGTAAGATGAAGAGGTGTTCGGAAGAGGCGAAAAAGTTCATGGATTAATTTGGATTTTGAAAATGCACTCTACCATCGTCCATCGAAATATTCTGGCGTCGACTATATGAAGAGAAATAATTTTTTGAGAGAAATAATCGAAGTTTGGAGAGAAATAATCGAAGTTTGGACAAATTACCGGTGAAGATTTGCTTTTGATCATTTGAACATGAGGTAGCGTTGGAGATGCGGTGGCAGACCAAGCCTAGAAACTTCTTCCTTTCTGTCCTTGCCCATTCTGGTCCTGATGTGTTTACGGCAGATATCCATCAGTTGGCGATATTCAGCTTAAAGTGTGGCAAATTACAATAGTCGCTAAAACGATAAATCTCGCACCTTTCAGTCCTCCGCGGTATTTCAGCGTGACTTCGCAGTGACCCCACACGGCGCTGATGGCAGGAAACAGCTTCTTGCCCTTCAACCCACGGAAAGCAACACCCAGGTACTTGGACTCGGTGGCAAACGCCAGTTGACCTTCGTCCATGTCCAGAATGCAGAAGAGCCGTTCGGGTGCGCTGAAGGGTTGTTCGGATGGATAGGACCAGCCTTTGGTATTCTCAGCATCATGGTAGCACTTGCCTTCTACTAAAGAACGAAAATTATACAAAGAAACAACGACGAACGTTAAAAGAAACAACGAGGAGTTTTTTCTTGGATTTCTACTTTTTATGATAAATATTTGTATGTTTTGCATTGCGACAAATATGTTTTGTATTGATATTACTCCTAGTTTTTCGGCATCCTTATCCCGCTGATACTTGCCAATTGCCAGTTTTTTTAAATAAACTTTTCGGGAGAAAATAAAGTCCATCGCACGTGTTTAAATATGCATTTAAAATTCTTCAGAAAATTTTTGTGATTTTGGTGTCCGACATTACCAATGTTCCAGCCAAAACCCTCCGCATTTGCACCGATCAGCGATAAATAGCCAGCGGTTTGAAGGGGCGCATCCTTAGTGGCTACTCCGATCACCGCATGAGTGCCTCGCTGGTTGGTAGGCCAAGTAAGTTGCCAAACGTGGAAGCCTCGCGTGTAACCGGTCTGAGGAATATACAACATTAATTGAAAGTTGAAACTAAAAAGAACCGAATCTATGGTTGAAAAATATCTTACACAAATCTAAAAATAATTACCAATTTTTCGATACATGTACTTTTTCTTTTTTCGGCCGACTCCTCCAATTTCGGATTTTCTTTTTCTGTTTACCTTGCCCCTTATGCAATCGGTGCTTTGCGGCACCGGGTGGCGGTGCAGAGTCAGTTTGTCCTCCTCCTTCACGTACACATTCATGGACCGGTCTTCCGGGTTCCAGGCATGCCGTTCCAGTTCCTCCGGACACAGTTCGGGCATATTCAACACCACGTCAAATTTGTAGAGATGCATCGACTCCTCTGTTTTGAAAGTCTGATATGGGTGCATTTTCCAAGTTGTGAACGTTTTGAAAGATTACGCTATTTTTACTATTAGTTGATATAAATATGCATGATTTCTAGCGACAATGTAACAAGACATTCATGTGTCGGAATAGACATGTACAACAATGTTCAAGTTCATTGCAAATGTATTCATTTAATGTATTCAATAAATAGCCGGGAAATCAAAGACAATGAGCAGATGGTTGGTTATTCGTTGAGTATTCCAATGGATAATGTAGAGAATTAGCATCCGAGTAATCAAATCTTGCTTCCTCCTCTCGAGAAGCGTCTGTAACCAAAATAAACAACAGCTCCGATCGCGATCACGCCAAGTGAAACGAATAGCAATTCCATAAGTAAGGAAGTACTAAAATGAATCAATAACGTAATTTTCCATGTATTTTATTATTAAAACATTAAAAAAGACTTCGGTTCGGACAAGCGGTCTCTGATTGTCCTGGACAATGATGAACTGCGAGATCGATCCACAACAGTATCATCTTCTTCGATAGCCCATTGTTGTCGCACAACAGTGCCATCCTCCCGTAATACAGATTGGTTTATTGTCGATGTGGATGAATTCCGCGTACAAAATTCGCTTTGTCCGCTACTGACATTGGATACATTGCTAGATGGCAGAGAGCCTTGGTTAAGACTGGCATTGTCATCAACGGTTGTTGATAAAGAAGTGCTTTGGGGTTTCGATGTGTACTCAAATCGCTTAAAGATTAGAAAGAAACACCATGTAGGAGTTTTGAATGAAAACAAAGTCCTCCATATTCAAAATTCGCAAAAATATTCAGCCCGGCGCCGCGAGAATGTAATTTTTGTTGTTTTTAGTTCAAATTATCACAAATTTCGGAACGAGTATACAATATGGGAACCACCAAGTTTCAGCTTGAATCAGTGTATATAGGTTTTCTTATATGTTGAAAACGAATATGCGCACGAAAAAACTTGGCGACAAAGCATTTAAATCGGTTTTTAAACCGGTTCAAAATTCAACCAAAAATTCAATTTTTGTTTAAAAAAAAATAATCAAAAAACAGTTTATAAAATTTCTCACGCGCTAAAATTTATTATGATGTGCAAATTGCATAAAACAATTTTTGAACTGTATCAATATAAAATTAATTGGAAAATTTTAAAAAATTGTAATTTTTAAGGAAAGGAAAATCGACATATCGACTTTAAAAATTTTACTACTCAACGTTTCTCCAAAAATCGGAGCTGTTCTCCTCCGGAATTAGGGGGCGCTCGCTGCTACGCTTCGCTTGGGCCGCTACGGGGCGCCGCTTGACTCTGCAGCTCGGCACCCCTTATAGTCCTTCGGAGAGCCGGCGCGGTTCCGGATACAAAGTTCGTGGTTCAGGTTTTAAGGATTTAGAAAAAAAACGATGATTTTTTGAAAATTTTAACGGAGAAAATGCTAATATCATTGAATTTTAAACCGGTTTAAACGCTTTGCTACCAAGTTTTTCATGCACATATTAGTTTTCAGCGCCTAAGAAAACATATACACTGATTCAAGCTGAAACTCGGTGATTCTCGTATTCTATACACTATACTTATACCCTAATTTTATTAAAAGTCAACGCTTTTCTAAAAAATCTCCACAGCTAACACTTTGTGCGGCCAAAAATCTTCGAATGTTTTTGCATATAGCCCCTCGAAATGTCTGGGCTCGTTACGGGCCTGGTGTATCCTAACACATCCTCTTAAAATATGGGATATGTGGGAGGATGCCCACCAGTGTTTTGAAAAAAAAACTTACAGATGCTATCCTTTGTTCTGAATTCGCTTCAATTTTGAACACTGAACTGTCGGTAGCTTCTTTGAGAATCTTTACAGCCTAAAGTCGTCGCTATTTATATGTATGCTATTAATACAGTCTGTTTAAATGCCCGTCACCTGCTCGTGAGTTTTGCCATCCAATACGATACCATTGACCTGATAAAAAAAATTCCTTTTTTAAAAATAGAAAAGCATACCGAGAGTATCTGATCACCCTCTTTAATATCTAAATCCTCTCTTCGAATTCGAGAAATAAATATTCCTGTGTAGCCTGGGATGTATTGGCAATCGGTTCCGCCAATGACATTAAAACCAAACCCTAAGACTTTTTTCTTAGAAAATTAAACGCGAACGCAGAAAAAAACCTTTTTTTGGATCTCGTTTTATTGTTAACTCTCTACATTCTTTGAGCAGTTGAACGCCTGGCGATGATGACGATTTGTCTGGTTCTGGTTGTTGCTGCTGCACCATTATTATTTCAATATTGGCAAAAAATGTTTTGATTCTTCAATTTAATAAGATTTTAATGACTTCCTAGTGGAGCGTTTACAATTGCGTTACAATTGGCGTTTACAATTTTTTATTTGTTTTTCTACTAGATAGAGATCGGAAATTTGAAAAAGTCTTGAGCTGGAGTTGGGATCGGACCTGGAGTGGAATTTTCTGGAGTTACTCCAGAAAACTAAAGCTCCAGAATTTTTGGGCCTGGATCCAGACATTGAGCTGCAGTTTTTTCAAATTTTCTCAAAAGGTATATGAAATTAAAAAAGTGTAACTATGTAACTTTAAATGTAATTCAATCAATTTACGGTACTTTCTCATTTGGGAGAACATTTTCAAAACCAAAGGAGGCACTTGTGTTATTTTTTCAATTTTTAAAAATTACTTTGTTTTTTAGTTATGCAAAAAACGGGTTTATAGCAAATTTGTTCAAACTTTTAAATCTACAACCAACAAAAAACATTTTTTAATTTTAGGCGGGCGGAGTCGCTTAAATTTTTTAAAGTACAGTGTAGTTGTAGGAGTGGCGCAAAAATTTTCGATTGTTTGGGCCTGAGGAAAATTGGCAAGTGCCCCTCAAAAATATTTTTTTTTTGAATATGTAGATCTGCTGGTAACGGTAATTGTGACAAAAGAAAATAAAGGCCATCATTGATTTCCTTAAAATTTTTCTACCGGGATTTTTTTGAAAAAATGAACTTTAATTTTGACCAAAATGTAGTACCCAAATCCAAACTTGATGATAAATGCCTTAAGAATTTAATGAAATTCATTTTTGTTGATTGCTAAATAATAATGAGAGGGTTATGTACCTATTTCCTATAATAGTTATAATTAAAATGTACTAAAATGAAAATGTATGTAAAAATAGAAAATGTGATAAATAAAAATATGGTACAGATAGGTATGTAAAAATAATTGGCATTTTAGGCAAAAATAGGCAATTTCTTGAAAATTTTGACCTATTTTTCACACCATAAAAGTCCACCAGGGGAAAATTTTCTGGAGCTGGATCTGGAGTTGGTTGGGATTCGGGCCTGGAGTGGATTTTTCTGGAGTTACTCCAGAAAACTCCAGATCTGGATCCAGCTCCAGTCCGATCTCTACTTTCTACTATGCTAAAGCCGGTACAAAAATAAACCAACGGGGAACGGGGTTTAAAAATTTGCTGTTTTTAATAAATTTTCAGATTTCTCACAAATCAACTATAAATCACGCCGTTTTTCCCTAACAGGACTAAATGTCTGTCTATTCATCCACTGATTTTTCTTGGCTTAAAGATATAAGAAAATATTGAAATGAGAAACGGACGGAACGTGAAAATATGTAGTTAAAAAAAACTGGAATGCACAACATTATTCGTATAGGTGATAAATGGAAAATAACAATGAACGCCGCAAAATGGTAATATCATATGTAGTTATGAGCTTATGAGCAAACGCCTTCAGAACATTTTATGCATGCATATGAATCATTAGGGCATTGGAAGTGGACTACTGAATTGAAAGCCAATGACAAAATATGTATGTGCTTCTTGTGCACAAACAAACAACACTTCGGAGGGGGCAAATCTTATGCAAAGCAACTTTTGCATAGAGCAGCGACAATCGACCACAACAACAAGGATGACTTCACTTCTTTCCTTCTGTAGCTTGCTTTCGCCCATCCGTTCGCTCGCTGTCAGCAAGTACACCTCTTTTCTTTTGTAAGTAAGCTGTTCACACGGCGGCTCAGAATTGCTTCCTCAGTTCAGAAAGTCCCTCCATTTTTTGCTCAATGGGTAAACCCCTTGACTCCAAAAATGCACTAGCCCGGTTCAATTCCGCCTCGAGTCGACGATATTTATTCGAATTTTTATACATGTATTTTACCAGTGAATTCACTCATGTTTTTTAGTCGTTTCGATGCGATTTTATTTGTGTAATAAAACATACAAATTTTATTGATTATTTTTTAAGTTTACTGTAGTTTCTATGGACTAACAAGAACGGGCGTTTTTCTGAGTAAACAGTTTGCGAGCGAAAAGGAGTTATATGTATGACACTACTGACGCCTGAAATTAAGCTTCGGAAAACCGGTTACGAATTAATTCGCTTTTGAACTTGGATTGCCGATTCATTAATAATTATTTAATTATACAACACAAAGCTATCACATGCTATATATGCTCTAGTGCAAGAATCTGATGTAAAGAGTAGTTTGTATTTGTAATACTTACTGCTTGCTTGCTAATTAATATGCCATTCTTGGGTATTTGTTGGGTTCAAGTTAAATGTTTTTTGATTATTATCTTCTCTCCCTCTTGTCTCACCTTTTTTTAACATTAAAGCAAGTCGAGTTGGATTGTCGAGAAAAGGAAAGGCGGAGGTCGATTCGTCCCAAAAACCTCGCTGGGATTTCATCACTACGGCAGTCAGAGGGAAGGAAGGAAGTCTTCCGTTTTTCACCCACCGTCATCTGCAGAGAACAGAGATACACTTGTGCTGCTGCCTCTTCCTCTCGCTAAGAAGAGAATTATCGTGTGGGCGGAGTGAGTAGAAGACATAGGGTGAATGGCGTTTTGGCCCATGATGCAGCTGTCTCCTTAGCTTATTTGAAACGGAAAATTTATGGAAAGAGAGCGAAACTTCAGGCGAGAAGCGATGTCCGATCGCTTCATTGCTTGGGGGCACAGGGACAAGCATGAGCTAGTAAGCTGTGTGGGTCGGATAGCCAGCAAAAAGCCATACTCACATTTGTCTTCTTTTCCTTATTCTTCTCCCTTCCTTTCCTCTCAAATTAATTGGGCATCTCCTTAAGATTGTTGAGCACAAATGCTCTTCCCCCACCTATAGCATTTGCCTCTCCGATTTCTTGCTTCACACCATTCACCAACCACATTCTTCCGATAACCCCAAACAATCAACTTATCAATGATTTGTCCAATTTTTTAGCGCATTTCTTGAAAAAAACATTTTAATGGCTTCGCGCACTACTGCCGGCGGAATTGGATTCCAAGTGGTCGCCAAGGTTTGTTTGATTTGTTGTGCGAATGAAATGCAAAATTCAGCAAGCCAGCAAGTACAACAATCACGAAGGCGAGGCTATTTTGACCTGGATCAAAAAAGTTAGTGGCGAAAACATCAGCACTGACGGGGTAACTCTTTATTAATCATTATAGACATTGACATTAAATTTTCATTAAAAACGAATCAAATTTCAAATCGAGATAATTTAGACCCGCGATAATTTCTACAAGTTGTTGAAGGACGGAACTCTGTTATGCAAGTAAGTAAAAGGCCAGAAGTCATAAATGGATTTGTTGATCACCGAGTTCAGACTTGCAAACGGCATTCAGCCAGGCTCCGTGAAGAAGATCCAACAGCCAACAGGGAACTTCGCATGCATGGAGGTGCCGCGAAATGCCATTTTAAAATATTTTATAATCTTTTAGAATATAAACGCCTTTACCTCGTTTGCCAAGAGTCAGGGTGTCCCCACTGAAGAGCTCTTCCAGGCACTTATTTTATAGTTTTGGACTTATATTCTATGTTTTCATTTAGAGCGTGGATTTGTTCGAGGCGCGTGATCTTTATTCAGTGTGCATGTCCATTCTTTCGCTGGGACGAATCGTAGGCTATTTTACTTATTATATTCCCTAGAAATACTTTTAGTATTTTTTTAATTTCTTATAGGTTTCAAAAAATTCTTACATTATAATAAGACTTACATGCTCCAAAAGGAGATAGCGCCCACAATTACACAATGCCCGCTCATAAAATTGGGGTGTTTTTGTGAAATATTTACAAAAATAAACGGGAATTTTTAAAAATTGTAATAAATAATGAAGCCTCCTGATCGTTGATTGATCCAATCCAAGTGATTTATCTAGGGGTCCCGATCAAGGGGGTATTGTCCTCCTTATATATAAATGATTGTATTCCAGTTGGAGAAGAAGGGAAAGTCTAACCCATTCACTGGTTGAAGAACCCACGTTCAACAGATCATCCGAGGAAGACAAGAAAGGCGTTCCATGAATGAACCCATCGCTCGATCGTTGCATGTTGTTTGTTTCTACAAAAATCAAAGTTCACATTTGTCATTTTCTGAACAATTTTTAAAAACACCCTAGTCGTTACCTACAACTACAACATCCTATTTATCAATTCAAATAAAGAATTTCTCTCAAAAAGGTTAAATATTCGTTGTCATTGTCAAAAAAATAACAAACCTTTTATATTAAAGCTAATAAGTACATATGTTTTAGATTAAAATTTATCATATGTTTTCTTTTTTGGAATTTTTGACTTGCCTACCATATACCGCATTCCATTCAAATATTACACAATGGGGGCGGGACGCGGTCATAGAGATAGAGAACTAGTTGTAGCAAGAATTTGGCGACCAACTTTTGTCAACTCGGGTCTTACGTTGGAAACTATTACCGTATTTCCTCTAATGTAAGAAGTCCCCCTTCTAAAAACCACCCCTCTAAAGGGGATATTGAAAAATACCCCCCCCCCATCTATCTCTCTCTCCCTCGAAGGGTTGTTTTTCGCCACGAGAAATATGAAATTTAGATATCAATCAAACTAAAAAGCCCTTTAAATCGACTTTTCGCTTTTTTAATATTTTCTCTTCAACAAGTGTGGTGTGACACGCGGGGACTTACAATCAGTGCTATTAATTTCTTTTATTTTACACATCAATACCAATTCCAATCTAGAAACAAAAAATGAATCTATATGTATGTAATTCCGATTAAAAAATTAAATGTGTCAACTCATATGTTTCATATTTAACATCATATTTATCGAATTTTAAATGCCCCAAAAACTGAATTGGTATAGTTGAGCTGCTATCCCAACTAGTAAGAAACCCAAGTACATATTTGAAAAAACCAAAGTACATTTTTCCTTTATCCACTGCATCACAAGCGTACAAATTGGGTAATGTGCACAACATATACATATACTTCTTTTCGCTCGCAAACTGTTTACTCAGAAAAAAGCCGTTCCTTGTTAGTCCATAGAAACTACAGTAAAC
>JAQIYK010000216.1:0-17439 GCA_034700465.1 Rotylenchus robustus
TTGTGTTCTCTAACATGCGTTTTATCTCTGCTCCACTGTTTTTAGGTTTTAATTTTTCCTTTCGTTAAAGTGCCGTGACTATACTATACGGTATACGGTCCATTACCATTGTTTCAACACGAATAGAATACCGTAACCGAATGCATCACGCAAGATTCATCAATGAATGGAATATTCTTAGCAAGAACTTTCGAACTTTGCACGAGCACAAACAAAAAACATCACAAACGAACGAACGAAACTGAAACGGTGACATGACCATGACCCCCGATCGGATCACACACCACACCAGCCAGCAGTTGACATAGTAAAAGTACCGCCGGAGCCGGACGGGACGAGATCACGATCAAATCACCTTAATTAACTTAAAATATCCATATTCATCAATTTCCACCCTCAACAGCGCCACACCAATTCGTTCGGTTTTTCGTTTTTCATACTCAAATCAAAATCAATAGCGCAAATTGCTAATCGATTGATATTTTTTATGTAAAAATTACTTTTTGTCTATTTTTAGAAACTGCACCTTGGTTGGTTGGTTGGGTATCTTTTTGGTGCCTGCCGATGTCTATCATATTTCCAGATCAGTAATCAGTACCTAGTACCTACATACTTGTCGCGTTTGGGTTGGGTCTTGGGTCCCCTTTTTTGGTCGATTTTGTAATACCGATTTTGCTTATCAGAACTATTATTCTTTCAAGAATCGATACCCAGTAGGCAAAATTTTACAAGGAATTCAATGTTGAGCTCTATTTTTCGAAAATTCTAACTCCTATGCTCAAAATTTTCAAATTTACCTCTTTATTCACAAAAATAAAATATTTTTATTTTTAACTCCTTTTTTAATTTTGATTTTTTTGAAAAACAAAGGCCTAGGAGTCGAAAATTTTCAATAAATTTAGGTCATTGGATTTCCCGTAAAATTTTATCTACTGGGATCACTTTTTGTAAAAAAACAAAACAATAGACTTGAAATTTTGTTTTTGAAAAATCGACCAAAAAAGGGACCCAAACGCGACAAGTGCCTGCCGATTAGATTTGTTCGTAAAAATATTTTACAATTTTTTTCACAAATTTAGTAAAATTGCACTTTCAAAACAGTATAAATTAAATTTTATTTTTCTTGCTCTAAATTTAAATTTATCGATATTGTTGCTTTTCTTTTGCTATTGTCGTCTTGTCGATACTTAAGTATCGGAAGGAGCAAAGCAACATAACAATATCGAATAAATATAAATCGATTAAAAAATCGATAAAAAATAAAAACAAAGGGAAAGTTTTTCATATTAGGGAGTTGAAACCATACCAGGAACTAGAGTGCCAGCGCCCGACACGGATAGGATTCATAAGATTTTACCGGATCCTTAGTCATAACTCATAATCTTATGATTCATGTTTTTATAGGCTTATAATACTATACTGACTATGGATTTTTATCCATTAATAATTTTTTATCAATTAATAATCCTGCTTCGTATGAATCCCAAATCCGTTTTATTGTTCAATTTAGGTTTTTTGTTGAAAATGACCATTCAGTAAAAAATCGACATCTTATTGGAAGAAAATACGGTGGTAGATAATAAAATTAAATATTCATTTAAAATTACAAACAAATTTCAATGTTTTCAATTTATTCGACTAAATATTGAAATTTTATACATATACAAATTTATTAATTTTCAGCTTAACCATAATTAATTGACTAGAAAAGACTAATATGATCAACAAAATGAAAATTGGACTAAATGATGGCAACGATCGCAGAATGTTGACACCAATTAACGCCAGAGGCCGTCGAAAAACACAGCTTCAGGTAAGTAAAAAATGCAACCTGGAAAATAGTGCAAAAATGTGTAATTTAATTACATATGTATTATATAAAAAAATTGAATTCAAATTTCCATATTCACTCTTCTAATCCAATTGCATTTATTCAAAATCATAAGCAATATATGTAAAAGATTAGCTCGGTAATTTTTGTCTGTTTTTCCTTCAAACGACGGCGACTTCCAATCGATATTCCTATATTTTATATGTCTTTTCTCTTCCTCCCTTCTCTACTTTATTTTTCTTTTTCTTTCTTCTCTTTGGCCTTTTGACTACAAAAGTGGCGCCTTTTGCGTTTATTTGAATTTATTCATCCAACGTCCATCAATTTTGATAGGTACAAAAATAAGAGAAATGGGCTAGTGTGGGAATCCGCAATTTATCCATCGAAAAACATTTTTTGTTGCAAATAAAATTTTTTGTAAATTGCATTTAACAATTTTTTAAAACATAAAAAGCAATCTCTAAATTTGGAGAAAATCATAAAATAAAAATAATCATCTTTTTTACTTTTTATTTATTTTTTGTGAAGGCTGTCAATAAAATTTTATCTGCCACCCTTGCTTCGTCGGTGCCCAAATTGGAAGATGGGGAAGCGATTATTGGGGATGGACAACGTACCGCAGTAGAGCTTCTCGCACGTGACTCTTTGCTGAAGTGTTCCTGCGGGGGTTTTCAACTTTTTCTGCACAAATTTACTGACCAACAATTGCTCAAATGCGTCCGGAATCCGGCAATGAACACGCTGAAGCAGTGGGCACCGCCAAACCTGCATTACCTGCATGTCATCCGAAATGCGGTACCTTTTTATATCAATGGCATAGCCAAATAAGTGTGCATTTTCACCCAAATCACATTTTGGACAATAAATGAAATATACATAAAACATCAAGAAAAAAGTGTTTCTGTAATTTTTTAAAAAGAAAAATTGTAACCAGCAGGGGGTGTCGAAACTCGAAAGTTTCGGCGTAAACCGGAAATTGATCGGTTTTTAGGGATGTATTCTTTTATGAAAGCCTCCTAGCTACATCCACTGTTTGCCACTTATTTCGAGAAAATTGGTTTTAAAAATTGTTTTTCAGTGGAAAAAGCTAACGCACTTTGAGCGCATGGATTGGCAGTATATGTTTGAACGTTATCTCCGCAATGGCCAGATCAGTTCTATCATGCCGAGTAAGTGATTTTCACCTTTCACGGCATATAATTAAAAAGCCGATTAAAAAACTTGGAAAATTCTAATATATTTTATAATTTAATTGTTTAAAAGTTAAAGGCTTAAAGCTTAAAGGAGTCTAACGAATATGTCTAGTTTTTTTAAATATATACCAAGTTTTAAAAGGTATTAATATTAAAAATAGGAATTATTGACAGCTTAACACTATTGTAGATTATACCGATTACCAATGGCTCGAGGGTCCAGCAGGCTGCAACATCGATGCGGACGACCGGCGCCTTGAACATTGCCAGTGGCTGTCTACCGTGGATTCTGAACATCTGCCCTGTCCACTTTGTTCCTTCCAGGCTCGACGACGCTTCAGAATTGGCGAACTTTTAGTGAGTTAAAATGGAATTCAAAAATATTATTTTTGTTAAAAAAAATACATATATAAAAATAAGGATGTAAAGGAAAACGCAAAAGATTACAAAAAATAAAACGGGAAATTTCTATTTCTTGCATTTTCTCCCGGCAAATAGCGATCTTTTATTTTTTCTTAATTTTACATATCGACTACAATCGCATTCTAAAATTTTCTGATATGAGTGAAATCCTACTCACGATGACAATTTACCGAGTTTTTCTGACATCATTAATTTTTTTTTATTGAAATAGCCAAAATTAATTTTGGCGCCTATCGGCATCGCCAGTTCTGCTGATTTTTATTGTGTAACCTCACATTTTTGTAATAGACGTTGCTCATTTCCAGGCTCATCTTAGTCTTTCTCACTACGCTGTCCATTTGTACGCATGCCATTGCTGTTCAAAAGCATTCTCCAGTGCCGATGCGCTCAAATCGCATGTTGCCAATGGCGATTGTCGCGGATTTCTTCATTTTATGGGTGAAAATATCAAACGAATAGGGGAAGAGGTTAGATTTTTAATTCTCAAAAATAATTTTCATTTTTATTTTTCCAGCTAATTTTCGATTTTGCCTATGCTTCGCTGATCTGTGCCGAGTGTGGCTTGCACGCCATTTTGTCGCCGAGCTGTGATCAGGACATATTGGCGGATGCTTTGCTAAACATAATCGTTAGACCTAAATCAAACTTAGATTTTTTTCAATTTTTTCTGAATTTCAGCTCTCCCACTCCAGCCAAAGCCTTGTGCTGTGTCTGACTTTTGCCGCAATGGAACTACCCCATCCGAATGTCCAAATCCAATTTCTTCGCCCGGTTCTGTTGGAAAATGCGGTAGAATGTCCTAAATGTATCAAATTTACGGGTGAACGGGAGACACCGGCGGATTTGGAAATACATTGTGCCATTGAACACAACGATGCCGTTGAGCTGATAAAATGTCCACAGTGTCCGGCTTCCTTTTACACCAATCAAATACTTCGGTAGAAATTTTGTTCAACAAAATTAATTTTTTAAATATAAAAACAATTCATTTTTTTAAATTCAAAGAAATCGCTGACAAAAATTAAACTTTTCTTGACAAAAAAAACAATTTGACAATTTTGTCAAATTTTTCTTCCTAAATTTTTTATGAATTTTATTTTCCCTTTTATTTATTGAATTTTTTACATGTATAATATTATTTTCCCCGACAACTAGCGATCATTTGATGTCCCAGCATCTCAACATACCGTTGGTCGTCCAATTTTTGCGCACCGTCCCACAAATTCCTCCAGCGCTTAACAAATCTGGCACGTTAATGGTCGGCGCATCGGGCGTAAATCGTGTGCCTTGCGGCGGTGTTGGCATTATGGATTGGTTGAAATGGACGCCGGCGGAGGAGAGAATTCGACGCGACGGCGAAGTTCGCAGAGGAAAACGCAAAGTTAATTTTATGTTTAAACAAAAAAAACTTGTTGGATGGGAAAACCATATTTTTGTCCAAACTTATAAACTTTTGTATTTATTTTTAAGGGGTTTTTAATTAATAAATATATACTTCTAAAAACTATAATGTTTTATGTATTTATGTTTACGGGATTGGACTACCATCATTCATAAATGTGTTTGCCAAAATTATTGGAAAAAAATAAAAAACTTTGGTTTAATTAATTCAATTTTATATAAGATAAAATAATAATAATAATAATAATAAATATTACAAAAATTATTTTCAGACGAATTAATTAATTTTTTTTAAATAAAATTTATGTTTAGAAGAAAGCGCGTCGCATGCATTCTCCGTCAGTCGCAGACACTAGCAAGGAGGAGGAAGGAGGAGAAGAGGATGAGGAAGGAGGAGATGAAGAAGAATCGATGATGGATACGGAAGAGGACGAGGGGCTGGTGATGACGAACAGTGACACAAATGGAAAAAGGAGTCCGGGACCATCTTCAATGCATTTTGCCGAATGGAAGCAAAAAATGCACAATTTGGAAAAAAAGGTTGATACAAATTGGTATTAAGTGATCCGTTTAGATATACATCCATCTTTATCGCAAAACCAAAAATGGCGATTGAATGGGGGGGGGAATACAAATGGAAAAAAACTAAAAAATTAAACCACAGCCTAAAATATACAAAATTAACCTAAAATATACAAAATTAACAAGTTTAAAACTAAAAGTTAATTAAAAATCTGATATTTTATCTTCTTAATTAATTAGTATCTTTTAAGGCTTTTTCTACGGATGGTCCATTAAACAAATGGAGCGCTCAATTGGATTTGCCAGTAGCATTTTCGGGTCAAATTATTGTACAAAACACGTTGGACGGTGCTTTACTTTGCAAAAGGTTTTTCAAAATTCCTTTTGTTTAATTTCTTTTTTATTTAGTGTTTACCAATGTCATGAATGTCATTCAATCATTTATGAAGAATCTTCCGTAAAAGCTCATCTCAGCGAATGTAGTCAAGGTGTCCAAAGTTGCGAAAATGTGAGAAAATCTAAATTTAACCGTATTATTATTTTTTGTAAAATGAAAAATACACTTTTTTATTAGTTTCACAAGCTATTCATCTTCAATGATTTTCCATTCAAACGAATTTGTTGCACTATATGCCAAGTTGGATGTTGTTCCATCACTTCTCTTCTTCAGCACTATGTGCAAGAACATGGCATTTTGTGCAATTTCCAACGAGATCAAAGTATCAAACGATAGTTTTATTTTATTTTTGAAAATTACGCTTTTAGGTACTATCGAAGAATGTGCGTCAAATTTGAAAAGCTGTGAGTGGATTAACACTGAGTTTGACCGCGAGTTACTTCAACAAATTTCTTCAAGTAACTGCTAAACAATCAAAAATGCTAATTATAGTTAAAAATGCTTCTATCCAACAAATCCTTCCAAATTCCGAAGAATTAAACTTTTTATGTTACGCTATTTTAGTTTGAATTTTGAATATGAAACTTTTTTAAATTTATTTGCAAAAAAAACTGTTTTTTAAAATGAACTTTTTTTTTAATTTCAATATTTTAAATTTATGATTTTTGGCAAATGCCAAGAACTGGAGAAAAATCATTTTTCGCCTTCAAATTTTCCACTTATTCCATTTTAGGCAAGAAACCACAATACACATCGGAGTTAGAGTTTGAATGTGTAACTAATCAAATATTCAATTATGCCGAGCTGAGTCCAAATTCCCTGCACAGTTCGTTGCTTCACATGTTGGAGGAACAACAAATCGCCGAAGAAGAAAGCATTGAACCATCTCTGAACATTCAGTGTAAGGACGAACCTCTGGACGAGTGTGGTGCCATCATTGGTAGGAGATATTCCTTTTTTCAATTTTTCAAAATAAATTTTGACTTTTGTATCATATTTTCAGAAAGCAATGGCTGAAAAATTGAAGAATTACTATTTGTATATCTATAGTAGTAAAATGATGTTTAGATCCCTCCTTTGCCATGTTGGCCAATATGCGCGTGAAGCAAGAGGTATTTGAGGAGGAAGATCAAGAAGAAGAGCAGAATTGGGATCAACATCGAACAGCGCAAAGTCACCCTGGTCCATCACCCGTCAAAATTGAGTCAATAAACCAAAAGAAAATGATCTCAACATCCCCAAAAACATCGGCGGTGGAACAACTGCAGCAAGACAGCGGAATTGCAGTCGATGATGAGCAATTGCTTAATGCCAAAATGGGAAAATTTATATCCGAAAAATTGGAACCGAATAATGAAAAGAAGGCGAAAAAGACTCAAACAATGCAGAAACAGCAGTTGGGAACGGAACATGACGATAGGGACTGGCTGCCATTAAAGCGGCGTCCGGCCAAGCGACGACGGAAGTACCAACGAAGGAAAAAAGGTTTATTTTTTGCCATTTTGTTACTCTAAAATCTGTAAACATTTTTAAGTTGATGAAGTTGCTGATAGTAAGCTAACAACTGATAAGAAAAAATTGCTTTATCCAAATAACTATCTTAAAGAGGGCGAGAAGCTCGAGACGGATCAGAACCAACTAAAGCAGAAAAAAAGCTTGGCAAAAAACGTGGGAAAATGGCGTGTGCTCCCAAAGGATCATAACCGAAAGCCAGGCTCCAGCAACAATAAGTTCAACCTAGACTACTGTGTTTCTCCCGCCGAACCATCTGCTTCCTACATGTGCTTATTATGCACGTTTTCTGAAAATACAACAGAAGCTTTTGGGCATCATCTCCGATCCCATCCCGAACAATGGACGAACTGTCCCATCTGCACTCATGATGCTAGCAAAAGTACTGTTCAGCAATGCGTCGAGAGACAAAACCAAAAGTTTGAACATCCAATCCAATTCTTCAAACATCTGAACGAAAGACACATGGATGTTCAGGTAACGATTTTATTTACTATATATCCATTTTTTATACTAAAAATTTGTTTTTTTTTTCTCAATTTTCCCGATGTTTAAAGCCCAACCAAGTACGGTGTCCCTGGTGTGAGCATTCGGTGTCCATTAGCTCGCCTAGTCAGCAAAATCGCGCAATTGCCTCGATGTTTCGTCATTTGGTGTACGAATGTGAACGCACCGAACTTTGTTTGCTGTGTGGCCATGTGTGTGCGGATTCGCCGACAGATGTCATGATGTTGGATGCCACTGAGCTTCGGATGGCACTGCCCCACAATGCGTTGGCCAAACATCGGGTGCAGAAGCATCGCCTAATTTTTGATCGGTTATATTTCAAAGTTGAAAAGCGTTTAGCAACTTGTGACTTTCTATAACACGGTTTTTGACGTTGTAATAAATTAAAAACTTTTTAATGCATGCAAAAGGGCTCAGTCAGTAGGCCGACACATTTACGAGTATTTTATAAAAACCATAAAAATACCCAACAAACATTTTGTTTTGAAATGGGGTGAATTTTAAATTTTTACTTTACAGTTTCATCTGCTTTTCTTGCAAGTGTGGTTTCTATTCGCGCGAACTCTTTTTACAGCACCGCTGTGAATTGGCACTGCGCTGCATTTGCTCGCCCTCATATCGTTTTCGTACACGTGGCGATTATTCATTGCACTTCAACGAACACAGCACACAATGGGTAATTAACTGATTTTCATGTTAATTGGAAATCTGTAAAGGAGCTCAATGGCTATTTTTAGAGCATAAGCTACTTAATTGGTAAATTAAGCTAGTAATTAGTTGGTTGGAGAATTGGATATGATAAGAAAAATTTAAACTAGTTTAATTAATTTGTTTTTTACAGAAAAATCATTGCCTGATGCAGTCGGAGTGTCAGCAGGATACTGCGAAACGGACTTATGTTTTTAATGATGAATACCTACGTTGGGTTGTCGGGCTAGAAGATCGCCAACGGGAGGCGGAGGCGGAACTCGAGGCGGCTAAAGCGGTAGCGGAAATTAAGAAAAAGGTGGCCGATCTGAACGGGAAACGAGAACGCGAAATTCAGCTTCTTGGGGTCAGTAGCAACTTTTTCAAATAAATACAAAAATGAATTTAGCAAACTTTGAGCCGAGCAACTGCTGAGAATGAAAAGCGCAGAAACATTAATAACAATTGTCCAAGTGAGGAAAGAACTTGTAAGGAAAGCCAAAAAATTCAAGGATTGAAACGGAATCGGTGGATTTCAGTCGACAGAGGTTAAAATTTAAGAAAATTGAAATACCAAAAAATTCTTTAAACTTGGTTTTTCAGACTTGAGTACCAAGAACTCTCCACCATTGAAGCCGACCATTGTGCGAACACCCACGGGTCTCAGGTTGCACTATCATCTTAATCAAGTGAAGAGAGCCAAATCGAACGAAGAAGTGAAGATTATGCGAATTCTATGCCAGGCGAGCAAATGGGTTGAGGCGGAGGAGAAGCAGGGAGAAGAGGAAGAAAAGGGAAGGAGTTCGAAGTGGGAAGAAGAAGGAAAGATGGAGAAGGAGGAGGAGAGGAAAGAGGGGGAATGGGCGGAGAATGTTGCGCACTTCCACTCATCAAATGCATCAACCATTTTTCAGCTCGGTAATTTTACAATTTGAACCCAACTTTTTGGCATCTCTAAAGTGGGCTCAACCTTTTTGCTTCTAATTATTCTGATGGCACAAAAAATAGAGCTCCGTCTTACAAAATTTAACTCTGGAATTGGGAATTTCTTCATCTCTTTAAGGTAAAATTAGTATTTTCTTTTTGGCAGATCCGATTGTAAGCGATGTAATGGATTTGGTTGTGAATCGAGTCATCAATGAGGTTGAAGGAGTGTCAGAAGGTGAACAGCCGGATAAACACACTACATTTGGTAATAATATGTATGGAGACAAAGAAAATATTGAGAAAAAACTGATACCGATATTAAAAACATTCCTATTTTGTGGATTTTTTAGTTTTTTTTTCTTATTTCAGAAAAATTTAAAAAATGTAAAAGCAATTTTTAAAACGTAACTATGTATAAGCACTAAAATAGTAAAAAGCAAAAATTCCTGAACTATAATAAATGCAAAACAAATCTCTGTTAAGTAAATCTCCACGATTATGAGTGCATGGAAACGGAGGAGGAGGAGAAAGAGATTGTTTTGTCATCCACAGAACCGAGTCCTGCCAAACCCCAATGGCACTATGATCTTCAACTAGACCAACACGAGAAGAACAGTTCCAGTTCGAGTCCGCTTAAACAAGCCGCGAAAAGTGTGTTCAGTTGTTCAAAATGCCAAATGATATTTCACTCAACGCAAGCATTGAATCAGCATAAGGCGATGGCCCATATTGAAGTAAGCGTTGATTTTATCTTTTAGAAACTTTTTGGTCTTATAGAGAATAGCAGAATAGTCGTGAGACTTTTCTTCGCCCTACCCAAATTTTTTTCGCCCTATCCCAAAAATTTCCAATTTTTTTTTTTGTGTATTTGAATTTACAGCTAAAAATTGTCTACACAAAATTTGTTAATTTTTTGTTTGAAGAAATTTTAATTTTTGCAACAATTTAGTACTCTTCTTTCCCGCTTGACACACTCACTTTTCTATGCCGTCGATGTTGTATAGCCTATCAAGATCCTGTTCGTTACTCTCAGCATATGAAAGTAAACGTATTATATAAATTTAAAACAAAATTAAAACCAAAAATTTAAAGGGGCACTTCCCTCGCCCCGTCGCGTGCCGTCAATGTTCTTGTATCGCTGACTCTGAGGCGAAATATGAGCAGCACAAGGCTGAACACAACATGGACTATATTTGCTCTATTTGTTTGGTTCGCTACACAAATGTAAGCGGAAAAAGAAAATTGGAAAATTTTAATCAATTTTTTAGGAGCTAAACTTGGCTCAACATATCATGAAAGTGCATGAAAAGACGTTAGCCTACTTCTGCAAGAGTTGCGGGCACTGTTCCAGCTCATTGTGCTCAGTACTCACCCATATTTTTGTTGTGGGACAATGCACACAAAATGTAAAAATGGAGTGAATAAAACAAAAGTGCGGCTTATTAGTTAGGAGCGGGGTTTTTCCTACTAACCTAAAAAATGGAAATTTTAAACAAATTTCATTTGAAATTTCACAACCAAATGTTTTATTCGCATAATTTTTTACAGAAGTGCAGCTTATTAGTTAGGAGCGGGGTTGTTCGGTTTTTTTTCTTCAAATATTTGACTTTTAAGTTGTTATTTTCCTGGTTGTGATTCGAAATTTCGTATTTAATTTAAAACAAAAAAAACATTATAATTTTGTTAACCAAATTGAGTTTTAGTTAAGCGTTGACTATGTGGGGATGTGTGATGCGGCCCAGCTGCGCTTTCTTCCCGCCAGCTCGTCTTTGGACTCATCCTTCCAGCTCGTTTCTGCCTCGGATTGTCGTCACGTTTGCCTTTTGGCTTCCGCAGAACCACTGATCACATGCAACGATTGCTTATGTCCAGTAAGTGTCTTTTTGGTACTACTCTGTTAACGGGGGGGGGGGCAAAATAAAAATTTTAAAGTGAACTATAAACGGTCTAAAAGCACTAAAACGGCCATAAATGAACTCTAATGTGCTTAAAAGTGCTAAAAAACCACTTGCTTTAAAAAAGTCCAAAAAATTCAATTTTTTGGCCCGGAATTGAACCCAAACTTCATAAAAAACATGAAAAAAAGCTTGTTTTTCAACATTTCGACACACAAAATCATAAAAATAAAGCCTAAAAAACCATTTAAACTAAAAAAATTACAAAATTTGAGAAAAAAAAATTTTGCCCCCACCCCGTTAAAATTTTAGTCCCCGTTAAAACCCCCGTTAACAGAGTAGTACCTCTTTTTGTTTCAATAAAATTTCAATTTTTTTTTGATTTTATTCAGATTCAATTGAGCACATGGACAGACCTTTTCTTTCCAAAGGATGCGCCCAAATTTCAATACAAGGTTAGTGGTTAAAATTTTATAGAATCATGCTTGAGGATTCTTAATTGAAATTTTTGGGATCAGAAAAAATTGCAAATTTTGCCGGTAAAAAATTTTACCGGTAAAATTGCAAATTTGTACTATAGTATAAATTATAATATATGTACTATAGTATAAATTATATATAATTTCACAAGATTTTCTAGACTTTTTAGATTTATTTATTTCACTTTTTAATAAGCAACCGGTAAACTTAAAATTTAAGGAGCAATGCACCGTGGCTGAAGATGATTATGGGCCAAATTGCCTGGCAACTATAATTTTCCAACTTTTCAGTCTTGAACGTGAAAAGATAAATGATCGGAACCCAAAATCACCAATCATTCAATCAATTGGTTTGTACCGGCCTATTTTTTGAATTATTTAAATATTTTTTGAACTAATTTATAAACAATTTTGCAGCCACAGAAAAGTGTTACACGAAAATCATCCAAAAGCAGCTCGAATATCTCATTGAATGTGAACAAACCACAAACTGCCAACAAACTTCTGTACTCTCTGAAAGCCTTCGCATGGAGCAGTCGATGACATTGAGCCAAATGGGAGGAGATGTCGATGTAATTTTTTGTAAAAAATCGTAGAAAAAACATAAATGTGCAAAAACGCATTCAAACCACAAAATTTCATACTTAAATTCCGTCGGATTTTGTAAATTCACAAAAAATAATTTTAAACGATTTTGGCAGCTACAAAAAAAATTCAAAATTGCGGATTTTTCTTTTGAAATACCACAATAAATTTTAAATACATTTTTTCTACAGAATGTTCCAGAAGTTGTTGACACAAAATTGGAACGGAGGTCCAAAACCACCAATATCGTTGGTGAGTGTTTGCAATTTGAAGGGAATATATTTCAAAAATTATATTTTCAGTTTCCAAGCATCCGCCAGCAATTAGAATCAAGACGGATGGGATCCCATTGAACGAACCGTCTTCAGCACTGATAAGCAGGCATAAATTGCAACAATTTCCACCAAAATCAATTCCTACGCGACCACAACCATCAGTTAGCATTTAATTATGTTACATCTCCTTTTTCACAGTTTCAGGTAGAATTTTCATTTATTTATGTTTTTAAATTTGTTTTCATCTTTTTTGGACTTTCAGTCACTTTTATCAAATACTTCCAATCGATCATTTAGCAATTTCACTTTCAGACCTTGCGAATGACTTCGCCTTCGTCGCATCGTATGGTTTGGATACAGCGTACAAATGCGGAAGGAACTTCAAGCAGTACAGAGAACAATGAAGTGATAAAGCCAAAATTTGTGCTGCCGCTCAATGCGCCGATTACCGCGCCTGAAAGGAACAAGCCAAGTCAAGTCAGGTAGCAACCGAAATCCGAAACCAAATAATATTACTATTTATTATCAAATAATAAAATTAATCCTTTATTTAACCATAAATAGCGTTATTAAATTACCGAGATGTTAGTATTTTTATTTTTCTCAAATTTAACCTTAACTTAAAATAATATTAATAGCCCTGTGGTGCTGTCTCGCGCTAGCAGTAGTGCAACAATGTCTCCAGTGGATCAGCAAGCTTCTTCCACTGATCGCACTAATAAAAGGCAACAACAACAGCAGCAGCATAAGATATACTCATTAGGCACATCAAACATCTCGCCCAATTTCATGCCGCTGCCAAAACTGGAGAGAAGTCCAGTAGCTTCATCAACCGAAACGTCATTGGTATTTAATGGGGTTGTGCCAAAATCTTAATTAATTAAAAAATTCTTAAAATTTTTTAACCATAAATAATTGCATTTTAAAAACATTAATTTATATACACAAAATTTTATTTTCAAAACCAAAAAATGTGGAAAAGGAAATAACAATGTAAATTGAACTATTTGTAGACATTTTTGAATCAATATTTCAAAAATGTTTTTTTTGAAATATTGATCTTTCTTAAAGAATAAATCTTCGATTCAATTCCTCTTTTTAAGAAAATTGATTATTTTCAATCGCATTTCTCTTTACCAGTTACCACAAAGGATTTTCAAGGAATTGCGGACATTTTTAATTAAAAAACAGGATCAACACAACTCCACAACACCTCCGCCACAGCTTGTGAGGATGAGCCCGACAAAACAGGCACCTTCGATGGCAACTTCGTTGTTGTCCGCCGATTCTCAGGGTATCAAAAAATCGGATAAACGAAAATAAGCCGATATCGAGCAGTGAGTAAATATCGAAATTTGCAAAAATCCATAGTTTTAAGCTTTTTTTTTAACGAACCACGTATTATCTTTAATCAATAACCAAAAAGTGATATGTTATTTTAATTGTTATAACCTAAAAATTAGTGCTTCCCGTTCATATACCATACTTTTTAGTTACGTTGAGACACTTGCGTACGGTACGAGTACCGCCGCATCGCATGGTGCCCATGGCGTCCGGCCAGCAACAAAACAGGAGGCAACCGGCCATGGGCAACTTTCCCTACATGTATCAGCAGCAGCCGTACGCCCGCTACCCACCCGGACATCGGCATCATCACCAACAACAGCAGAAACACCAACAGAACATGGGAGGGGTATGTACATATGATTTCAAAAAATGAAGAGGAAGGAGGAGCAGAGGTTAAACCGGGCCGGATTTTTGTCGGCCCGGGCCGGCCCGATTTTGGTTTTTAGGAGAATATTTAAAAAAAATTAAAATTTATTGTTTCTAATTATTTAAAATTTTCCAAAATTTATTTATTTAAAGCATTCGGAAGAAAATTTTATGTAATAAAGTTCCTTTTTTTCAAATAGCGGACTAAATTATTAAACATTATTAACTAAAATTTACTAGGGCTAACCAAAAATTTTACTTTCTTCATTCATTTTATTTTTTCCTTTTATTTTTTCTTCTTTTCTTTTTAATTTTTCCCTTCCTTATTTTGGCCTGGCCCGCGACCAAAATTGGGCCGGAAATTTTCGGCCAGGCCCGGTTCAACCCCTGGGTGGGAGGCAGGTAATTGTTGCCTCTTCAACAAGAAAAGTTTTTTCGACTTTTAGACATTTTGAGAACTAATAGGCTTATTCTTATTAGTAATTTTGTGTCTAATTTATAAATGGTTATACTTATTTCGAATAATGGCTACATATATTATATATATATATTTGAATTTTTGCTACAAAATTTGTGTAAAATAGCTTAAACATTATTTTGCAGCAAGTAAATTGCGTCGTTGTAAGCCACGCTAGCTCACAATCAGATGCCAATGCCAATATGATGCCACCATTGAGGCCCAGGCCCACAAGTTCAAATTCAAATGGCATGCAACATCAGCACAAAACGCGTATTGTAGTCCAACAACAACAACAACAACATCGATCGTGGACCTCCGTTGATCGGAATGTATTAAGATGATGTTGAGATCCAATCTATTAATATCATCAAATATCCATCTAATATTTAGTTCCGATTCCTAATGACTAATGACATTGCTATCGAAGAAGAGAATCTTAACCCACTTATAGACTAAACATTTTTTGTATGTGAGGGTTCATTCATTCTGTCTGTAACTTTAATTTATTTGTGCCTTTTTTACCAATGACTTGTTAATTTTTTTCGCTCATGTACTTAAATTTATTTATGTATATTATATTTCAAAATTATTTTCTTAATAAGTGTGGTTTTAATTTTATTTACCATTTCTGTGGTTGTTAAAATTATAATTATATCATATATTTTTGCATTATGATGATCTGCTGGCCGTATTCGTCGATATTTGAGTTAATCGTTTTTGTTTTGATTTGGGTTTTTGTTGTTAGTAAATAAATTCTTCTTTGGTGTCTATTTTCCCCGTGACGACCCAGCATTAGCAGAGAGAGGCTTCCACAGGGTGCTATGTCGTTTGTCCAAAAGTGCCAATGCGGGCGTTTGTCCAAAAGTGCCAATGCGGGCGTTTGTCCAAAAGTGCCAATGCTTAAAATACGCCATACGGGCGTTTGTCCAAAAGTGCCAATGCTCAAAATACGCCATACGGGCGTTTGTCCAAAAGTACCAATGCCCATATATAAAAATTTACTTAGCACTTTTTCGTTATTGTGGGTCCGGAAATCTTTAAAAAAAACAATAAATAATTCCCGTAATTTTTTTATTTTTCCTACCTTTTTCTGAATTTCCCTTTCCCAATTATCCATTCGTCCCCCGTATTAGATAGCTCCATTGTTCGTATGGCGTTTAAGCCCAAAAGAAACTTTTTCAAAATTCTATCAATCAGAGTTCAAAATCAAAATTCTATCAATCAGAGTTCAAAATCGAAATCTATTTATTCTTGAAAGGTCCGCCGAATAATTGTGTTGACCAGCACATCAAATTCTTTAATTTAAATTTTCAAAAAATCATTTGTTTAATTCAAACTTTTAAGAATGGGCAGCCGTTAAAAGTAAATAAGCAATCACAAAAGCTGATGTCACAAGCACCTCTTTTTGTTTGAGTAGACATGTAGCACAGGTCATGATCATGGCAGCACCGATCAACTATAAAATTAAACAAATCTTGAATAAAATAAATTTAAAAAATGACCACGAGAAAAATTGCACAACAGAATAAACGGCACCAACAGACATGAGTCAAGTTCGGTCGTGCCGCAGTACGTTCCACAATAGCTATTAGCTCGTTATAAAGGAATTTTTTTATTAAAAATTTAAATTTTTATACTAAATATTGTATTAATAAATTAATTAGTTGATCGATTGTTAAATTAATAGAAAATTTGTTTTAAAAAATAGCGGAAAAGAATTTATTCTAGTTAATCCCATGAAGTATATGATACAAAATTTTAATCCCAATATTTATAATAAAAGCAAAATCATAGGTTTAATGGCTTTGGTTGTTTAATCAGCTCAAAATGCGCGCCACTATTATAAATGAAGATTGATGGCGTCTCATCTGCTTGCCCCAAAGTCGCAAGCTAAAAGATGAATCTTCTATCATTTACTTAAAAAATATTTCACCGATTTATCCAAATTCGGTGAATAGATCTGCCACTTATAGTAATTTTCGCGAATGCGCTTACAGATGACCATATTAACTCTAAATAGCTTAGACGCCGAGACGAAATCTACGTCGATCATCCAACGATCAACTTCCCCAGCATTATTTGCAACAGTTACAGCTTTTTCTGTGTGTGCTAATAGATTTTCGACTGTATCAAAAGGCCCTAAATTAAATAGTTTTACTATATTTTACTATAAAAATGAAAAATTGACTTACTCCACCAGTCACTGCCATGGAGGTTACCGTCAATAGCCATATAAATGTGTTCCTCCAAATAATCGATCACGTCCTTTCGCAACTCCCTATGATTTTCTTGTGTCCCAGTTAATCCCAAGGCTAGGGCACGAAAACACAGTTGCCATCGGACTCGATACGACACACTTCACTGGGACCGTAATTTTGAGATAGAAAGTCAAATTGAGCAACATAGTCTTTTTCGGAACGGCTTTTTTCAGGAACGGCTTTTTTCTGAGTAAACAGTTTGCGAGCGAAAAGGAGTATATGTATGTTTATTTTCATTCAATTTAAGTTTTAAGTATAAATGAGTCTCATGTGTATCTATCATAAGCTTATATTTAGTAGTGGATCTTGAAAATTCATAGAAAAATTATTTATTTGGGCATTTGCACTTTTGGACAAACGCCCGTATGGCGTAT